>JAHZMT010004759.1:0-30837 GCA_027743785.1 Sinhomidia bicolor | reverse complement strand
ATGCCAGTTTACCATGTGCCAGTTTTTCATGTGCCAGTTTTCCATGCGCCAGTTTTCCGTTGTGCCAGTTTTCCGCTTGTGCCAGTTTTCCTTTGTGCCAGTTTACCGGTCCCCCAGTTAAAACTGCCAATTATACGCTTGTCGCTTACAAAAACTTTCATTGTAGATTGACAGTACATAGTTTCCTTCAGGTTGGAGTTTAAGGGAAGTGTGAAGTAAGGGCATATTTTTTAAAAACTTGGCAAAACAATGCTGCTTCCAATAAGATAATATGGGATGGGTTATATTTACTTTCTTTCGGTTATTAATTCATTCAGTTTTAACTATGCAAACTATGTACCTTTTGCTAACATGACATACGATGTAATTATGGTTTGAAAAAATTTGAACAACAACAATAATCTAGGATGAACTCTAAAAATATTTTCAACCGGGGAATGAAAGATTTTAATACTGTTAAAGCTTGTGTTATAAACAGTAATTTATTTCGTGTCGGTTGTGTACCGACTAGAGTCAAATCGCAACGCTTATTTATATAGGTGTATGTATTCTTATAAATCTGTCACTACTAAATCGCTAATCCCCTTATACAAAATATAACGTGTGTAACACGTTACGTGTTATAAAAATATATGATATTCTAACCATTGTAATTTAGTGAGAATTTCACATACATAAAATTTACATACAATACATACATAAATACAATCACTTTATAATATTAGTTCTCAAATTATTTACTCATACTCACACCCACAATGATCGAAATCATTACCGAAGAGCCAAGCGTACTGGACGGGCAATTTTTGTGTAGTTTGACAATTTAAACCTATCCCAGCTAATCGACGCTGTTTCAGTAGACAGCCAAGTTGAATGAAACCAATTACTCTAGAATACTTCGCTTCGGTGGTGCTATTCACACTCATGGCACTATCTACCGTATTTACGGAAACTTCCTCCCCCTTATCTACTTCGTTTGGTTCCTCAGTTTCAGAATTCAGCTTGTCTTCTTCAATTTCAGTCTTAATTACATCGACTTTAAATGTTGTTTTGAAGATGTCCCCAACTGAAAAGCTTCCTTTAAGTATTTTCTATGAAATTACAAAATTAAACAGAAATGAATAGATAAATATAATAGAAACAATATAATGAAAGAACAACTTGTATATTATATCGACATGTTAACAACTTTTAACTTACAGCAGGTGGCGCCTCATCATCGTCAGAATCAGAAGAATATCTGCCCAGCTTAACATCATCAACCTTTAATTCTGTCTTCAAACTCGCTTCTTTCATTCCATTAAAAATCAGTAATGCAGCTTTTGCTGCTAAATCCGCAAACGAATGACCTTCGCCACTGCTGTTGGAAGCATCGTCACTCTCACTATCTATCACATGTATTTCTTGATTCGGGAAAAACAGTTACAATTCATATATTTTAGTGACTTTATTATGGCAGTCTTCCAGTAACGAAAACGTTGTGAATGAAATTAATAAGGTTACAGACGAGACAACTTATAATAATAGATCAAAACCCAGGTGTTTATTTTACCTTTCTCTTCTTCTTTTATCTTCGAGATAAGACCAAAAACTCGAGAGCGATCCTCTGGAACTGGCGATACTTTGGGTTGTGCTACAGATGACTGGATAGCTGCTGCATCGAAGCCGATGGGAGGTGGTTGATAAGCATACGGAGGTCTTCCAAAAGCATGATGATCCATTTCTCCTGACCGGTGAAATGCAGTCAAATTGAGAAAATATAAATTACAGTCAATCGTTGAAACGGGTGTTAATGACTGAAGACTCTGGTAGCAGAGATCTCTGCAATGTCCGTAAATTGTTAAACCTCCACCTGTGCAACTCAAAATACAATACAATGTATACACTTTCTCCTCTTTTCAACGCTTTTTCCTGCTCCAACTTAATTATTGATCGTTCGCATTCTCAAGACAAGTGTATCGAGCTACGAATGCGTAGTATACAATAATCAGTAAATCAGCAGTAAAGTAATCGTCAAATCAAACGTACAGATCAGTTTTTTTACAACTGTATTTACTTTACTTGGACAATAATATAAAGTCCTCTTGTCTCTTACTTTTACGTTTAACTAAAAATAAAACTAGCAAGCAATCATTTTATTATTTTTTTCACACTGTTGCGCTCAGATTAAAGACTCAAATGCCAATAAAAATAATTACATAACTTGCAAATTAATGCAAATAACTAGCTGGATTTCTCTGCGTGTAGTGCATAGTAAATAGTAATGCTAGTATTGCTAGTGCTAGATACACTTTTATCCTTCTAATTGAAAGGGAAGTTGATGCAACAAGCTCAGAGCAGAGATTGAGGAAGAGCGGCAAATTGACACAATCGTGTCGACCGCGTAACCAACACTGTTGGGGTAAGTGGACACTTCTTCCAATCCGCAAAAGTTTCTATAAAAATAAGGAATAGAAACATGGCAAAAATATTAAAGACGACAAAAGTATTTGTATATATACAATGAGGTAATATTTTATTAAAACTATGATGACATTTCTGCTATACCAGCATAATGAACTGTTGAGCTATTATTTTTCACCTTTAAACTACGGGATATATGCGTCTTTAGAAAAGCACGGTACATAAAAAAACTGTGAAAGTGAAAACAGTCTTTGTTGTAAAAAAGTTGTAAAATGCTTAGCTGAAAATCTTCTGCATAGTTTTAGTACTCAGAGCAGTGGTAATAATAATGGTAATGCTGCTCAATGCTATCCTTTTTTAAGATGATGATGCAAGCTCCATCCGATCGATCCCAGTTGAATACTTATCCAGCTCAGTAGAATAGTCTTATGCATGTATGTAAATGTAACGGTGGTGAAAGCGTCCTTTCTGCAGAAAGCGACCTTCGCGCAGTATCCGCATTGCAGAGATTTTGCACAAGAAGTCAAAGAGAAATATTGTGAGGAACAGATGATTTGGGTGTAAAAAGCATACGCCTACCTGTTCGTGGCGATAGGGTAGGGAGAAAAGGGAAGAAGGGAGTTGGAGTAGGGTAGGGTATTGTGGATCAGAGTCAGTTGCATGTAGTTACATTTTGTCAGCCTACCTGTTTTTGTTCTCCTTCCCAAATTCCCGAATCCTCTTGACCTGTATTTAGTTGCTTTAATTTAATTTTTGACAATTAAATTATCATCTCTAATCTCTATAACCTCTTTTCAGCCTGTTCTATGTTATTTCACTTTTAATTAATAATAATGCTTGTTAAGTTTTCCTCTTTTCCTTGTGCCCTTTTTATCCCTTACTACATGGCACAGATTGTGAGCAATATGATGTGACCTTAAAATCATGGAAGAATATAGCAAGGTTCGATACAGCTTTAAGAAGTTGTTCATGATAGTCGAATTTGCACAGTCTATTATGTACAATTATTGTTTATTGCTTTAGGATAGCACTAATACTCGACGCTCCACAGAAAAGGAGCTTGCCGCTTTACTGCGTGAGGAAATTCTGGACAAGACACCGTTTACGTTAGGAAGTCATCCTGAGTTTGGACTTTTCCTTGTAGCGAAAAGAGACATTAAGGCAGGAGAGCAGTTATATGAAGATGAGGCAGCAATTGCAGGACCCTGTCCAAACATACCCGATGTTAACTATGGCATGCCGTTATGTCTGGGATGTTGCGTTTTTATGGAAGAGGAAAAAGTGAGGGAAAACAGGTGCGCGAGCTGTGGTTGGCCCATTTGTAGTGTGAATTGCGAAGGCGTAAGTTTAAGTATTGTATCGTTCACCGTTTATCCAAATCCCATTTAATTTTGAACTCTTTAAGTTTCACTGTAGTTATTTTTATATTTTTAGTTGGAGAACCATACCAGGAATGAATGTAAACCGTTCACAGAATTTGGAACAAAATTTCCCCCGACAGACATCAGCGTGGTTTCCTGCTACGCTTTGATTCAAGTTATACGTGGCCTTATGCTCAAAGTTAACAACCCGGACTTGTGGGGACTTATTATGACACTGCAATGGAAAAGTCAAATTGAGTGCAAATCCAATGTCGAGTTACCAACGGCCAAATTAAAAGCCCATTATGGTCTTCCTGCAGACTTTGGCACGGATGAAGAATGGCTTCGAATGTACGGGATAATTTCCGTTAACAATCACACCACGACACTGCCCGTTTCCCACGGTTCAAACTCAATTAGGTGTGGAGAAGCTCTATTTCCTCTGTACTCTTTAGTAGCTAATTCCTGCTCTCCAAATTGCATTTGGGCACTAAAATACGATGACAAGAATACGCATTCATTCAAACTGGCAATGTATCCAGCAGTAGATATTAAAAAAGGTGAAATGCTCACAGCCGCCTATATCTACAATTTGACAAAACAGGGGAATCATAAAAGACGCAAAAATCTAAAAAATCGTATGCGATTTTTGTGCAACTGCCTTCGTTGTCTCGATCCTAGTGAACTTGGCTCTTACTTTGATTCTATAAAGTGCTTCCAGTGTAAGGATGGCTATATGTTGCCAATAATGGCGCAGGATGGCAATGATGATAATAGTTACTGGGTATGTGAACTCTGTCATTATTCTGTGCCTTTACAATTTGGCTGCTCATTGTTGGAGTTGGTGTTCGAAAAGCTTCTTGATACTGGCAAGAACGCAAAGTTAAATGGAGTAAGTCTTCTAGAACAAGTGGAATTCTTTATCGAGACTTACTCAGGGGAGTACTTGCACCCAAATCACTGTATATTAGCAGAAGCATCTTATGTGATTGTGCAACTTCAGTTGGGGAAAATTGATAAGGAAGGGGAGGAAGGAGCGATAAGTATGAAGGAGCTGGATAGATACCTAGAGCGATGCGAGTTTTTGTTAAATCTTGCAACAAAACTTGCACCAGGTCTTTCTGTTGAAAGAGGTTGGCAAATCAGAAAAATAACACTTTTAAAGCTTTATATTTGGATTACCTAATTAAACACAAGAAACGGTTTATTTAAGCTTTCTCTTTTTTCCATCATAGGTATGGCTCATTACTTTATTGCTCGAGGACTGTTTCACAAACTCGATTTACAACTGAATATAAGCGCTGAAGTAAGCTCAGACCAAAAAAATCAGGGAACAGAAGCCGGTAGTGACGCTATTAGTGAAGACAGCCGTAATTATGCGAATAATGAGCTAAAGGAAGATATTCAAAAACTGGAAGATGTTCAGAAACAAGCACTCAGATTATGGATGGAAAATCCACGACGTTACATATTTTTCAAAGATGATGTGGTCAAGGTTGACAGACTGAAGAAAGAAGTTGAGATTATAAATGCGTTCAAAGTTTTAATTAAGTATCAGTAGTCAGCTAGTAAACATAAATAAAACAATTAATCAAGTAATTCTTAATTTCGTCGGTGCTTTTTGGAACATTGAATCTGAATCTTTCAGCAAAGTATAAATAAATAAAATACTGAGTTAGTATCGTTTTAAATAATATATACTTTAGGAACATTTGTAGCATAGCGAGTGTCTTGTGTCAATTTAGTATTTAATTGACATTGATACTGACAAAATGTTGTGATTTATTAAGAAAACAAAGCTAATTTATAATTTTTTAACACAGCAAACTTATTGTACGTATTGTATGTATATTAATTAAGCTATAAATTAACTACTTGTGATTAACAAACAAAAAGCAACGAAACAACGATATAACAAAGACTATTGCTAAAAAAAAGAAACTAATGCATATTGTCATTAATATATTATATTCCATATATGTATGAACATGTTCTTTAAATTTGACGGGTTCAAATGTACTTCGAATTACTAATTAATTAATTGTCAAAATTTTCTGGACAAAAAACGAATACAACTTCATACTGATATTAGCTAACAATACTAATTAATAATGGCTTTATATACGCCAATATGTCGATAATTACATTAACTATACTCCAAAGCAATAATGGAAATTATGAAAAACAGTTTTAAAACAAAATAAATATAGACAAACAATGGTGCATAATACAAATGCGTAAATTAACATTCCAGTCAAAATGTGGTCATTTGTAGACAATAAAATGACAACGGAAAAGTAAATAAATTATTATAATGTAATAAAATAACCACCTATATAATTGCTTGTGTTAAAAATTTACGCTGATCTTTATTTCATGTTGTTGGATTTGATGGAAAAGTTTGAAGCTCTCTTGTGTAAATTGTGAGGTGTCTTAAGTTGTGCTTAAAAACTACCACCGCAACTTCCGCTTTTGAATATTTAGGGCTCAGTCTGGGTACATCAATTTACCTATACTATTTTTATTTTCTACAGAATGGCACCCATTATAAAATTATAAATAAACTAACAATCTCTGCAATATTTGGAACAAAAAATAAAAATGAACATTATAAAAGTTGCATTATATCAAAATACCAGTAAACAGAGCAGAATGACAAGATAAAGGTTCTTTTCAGCCGTTTTGCACTGTGACTCCAACAAAAGCAAAATTTACGTGTTGATAGAGTCACACTATGGTATTTGGTCGTCAACTCTGGAATATCTTAAAATGACGACATATACTGACGCTATATTTTGCGTCGAGTCGTATGTATTTTTCATGTCATACGATACGATATTATTGTTTTCGAATGATGAAACGTGTTGTTGTCATACTACACTGTCATTGAGTCAGCACGATTTCCTGCTAAATATTTATAAACGTCTATGAAAATAATTATTAAGTACCTAAGCATATTTATCCATAATCCACCCATGGCCCATGCTATATATACTTAATGATTAATGATTAGTAATGAAATTACCTAATGATCACGGTAGTTTTATACCACTTTTATTTCGAATTGTTTTTTAAGTTTGCGTTTGGGTCTGAGCCCTACCCTACCTATCATCAAATAATCAACTAATTAATTAGCCAATCGTCATCGTCAATACTACATACTTTGCTTGACCCTCGGAACTCGGAACGAAAATGGAGCAAGTAGTATTCAAACTTTATCAAGATTGAGGCATTGTTTTTTAAAAGATCTAAAAAATGAACATACTTTATGCAAAAAATACAAATTGGCGTATGCAGTGAAAAGCCTTGGTTCAGCATTTTGACCTGGCATATAAACATCTACCTACAGTGTAGGTCCTACACACACATGCTTGCTGGTATTGCACAACATTCTAGTTTACTGGCGGTTAATAACTGACCTATAGGCGACATAAACTATGTGAGTGAAGATAAATGCGAAGCTGCTTTGAAAGATAAGTTTATCATCAACGAAAAAAAATGAAAAAAACTGCACAGCTCCTAAACAAAGCACCTAACTAACTTCATATTCTTAGCTAGTAAATATCCTATCCTACCCTACGGGTTAAATTAACAATTTTAATCCGATTTAATCAGCTTTTCATAATCTTTATCGGTTAATCTACTCTACTCATTATCATTCAGTAATAAAAAAAGTATGTATTAGTAATCAATATTAGTATGTTGTACAGTGATCTAGATGACGGTTGTGACGCTGCATTCGTTGCAATTAATAGTTAAGCATAAGCCGATTAAATATTTGCAACTATTTATACCAAGAACCTGAAAGCTAAAAGATAAACTATATCAAGTCATGTGTAATCGTCAAATGTCAGGAAATCATTAATCTTTTCATCATTAATCAGTTTTGGGCTGAATTTCTACATACCTATATTATATATATGAACTAACCACTTAAATGTTATCACTATCACTCGTACAGCGTTACAAGTTGTAATCTTTAAAATGTACCCAAATATTTTCGAGTCGTGTGCAATTGAATTCCGTGTGAAACAGTTTTATAGTCGAAACGAGTAGGTCATTCATTCGACCAATTATTGCATTTTTTTCATCGGCTGACTTAACATTTACCTAAGATTCCAGTGAACCGTATTACGTTTCACTGGATTCCAGTTTAGACCAGTTTTATTCTCGAGTTTTAACCAAACGTATAACCTTCTTCGTATTAATAGAGCTGAGGAAATGTAAACGTACGCAGTATAGATGCATGATATTATTAAGAGCGATGCCTATATGGTCTTAAATTTAGCTAGTACATCAAGGGCTATCATTTAAATATCATTCATTAATACTTATTGCACAATCTCGTACGGAATTAAAATGGGAAGAATGCTTAGTGATTCATAGTTGAAGATGTAAAACGTGTAAAGAAGAGATAAACTATGACATGGAGTAGTAGGTTATAAGGCTAGGAATTGAAGATATCATGAGAAATTGAGTAGCATATGAATATCGTGAGTAATTCGAGTTTTAAAACAGAGTTGTTCTGACTTGCAAACATCAAACATCAAAAATACTAACTGAATCATTACTCTTCTAGTAACGAGTATCCTAAAGTTTTTCAAACACAAAATGGGTAGCGCTGCCGTTGACAATCTTACTGCTGTTCTCCACGCTAAGGGGGATTTAAGACTGGTAACATAATAAAACCATGAAAAACTGTGCACCCTTGATATTTTTTAATAATGAAAAGTTGGTTTCTAATATTTTTTTCTTTTTAAATAAAAATAGGAACAGCGTCCACTACCTCGGCCCAAAGACGATCAGGTTCTTCTCCGAGTAGACTATACTATTAAAGTGAGCATGCACGCCACTGCAGAAGATCTTGCAGTTGAAGTGGAAAAGACGCTGGGAGCGCAACCCGACATTTCCATTGATGCTTGTGGAGCCCAATCAACCATTGCTTTGAGTATGCTGGCAACTAGATCTGGTGGAACTGTATGCATTGTTGGACATGGGGCTGCAGAGGTTAAAGTTCCAATAATCAAAGCCTGTGTGAGAGAAGTTGACATTAGAGGCGTATTCCGTTATGCAAATTGGTAAGCTATATTCTTTCTTTCTACAAAAACCATTACCGTTAAACCGTTTGCATTCGATTTTCATACTAATTTAATTTTCTTTTGCAGTTATCCAATGGCACTTGCAATGGTGGCGTCTGGAAATGTAAACGTAAAGCGACTAATCACTCACAACTTTACTTTAGAAAATGCATTGGAAGCGTTTGAGGTGGCAAAAACCGGTCAGGGTGGAGCCATTAAAGTTATGATTCTTTGCTAATTTAATACTGTTTGCTCTTTTGTTTACTTTTTACAATTTACTAATATTTTGTATAATATGTATATATATCACTATATTTTCGTTTCCGTAAATAAATACTTGTGTACCTGAATCTTGATACTTTCTTTTCTTGGGAGTAGTATTCGTAATAAAATTGATGGAGTAGACTCAGACTTAAGATTGCAAAATTGTCTGTTTATTATGAAAAATGACGTTGCATGTTGCATCTCGCATATTATAACTAGGTATATATTTGAAGTTTTGAAGAACTAGAACAATCAGGTCCACCGTTTTGCATATTTGTACTTACTGATTTGTAATACCTATATTTATACAGTTTTTACATTTTAATGTTACCATATTATGTGTATGCATTTGTATTAGTACCATACAAACTTTACAAAATAATACAAGACTAAAACATTGTCAACAATATCTATTTATTTTATTAGTCAGACTCAGAAATTTTGAAATTGTAATAAAAACAATAACTATTTTTTGAGTGATTGCTTGAAATAGTTTGTTATGTACTGTTAATTTGTAGAGAAAAAAATTGTAGACAGTTTTAAGTATTTGAAGCTACATAATTCGGTTAGGGCATAATAGCAGACATTGTAATGACTGAGCCTGTAAACCGGAAAATAAAACCTATCTATCTATAATTCTAGTTCATAAACCATGGTGCATTTTATTCAATGGTTAACGTCTTGCCTCCACATCAAACACAATTGGCCCATGGATTGCAAAGAAAGGCCCTGCAGGTATAAATTCAATCTTAGTATCTGTCCTCTTCAAAAATTTTAGTTCCTTCACCAAATGAGCCGCCAGGAGCATCATAACTTCCACAGCAAATCGTTTTCCCAAACAACTTCTTGGACCAAACCCATACGAGGTGTAGGCGTATGGATGCATCTTTTCTTTATTTCCTGGCATAAATCTCTCTGGTCTAAATTCTTCCGGTTCATCAAAATACTCTGGATTTCTATTCGCAGCCCACAAAGCAATTTGTACGACATTTCCTTTCTTTATCTTAATCCCTCTGGAGGGCTCTTCCCAATCCTTTGTGCATACTCGTTCAGCACGGAAAAAGAATGGATAAAGTCGGGTTGCCTCATGTACACAGGCATTTAAATACGTTAATTCGGACAATGATTCATGTTCAAGTACTCCATTAAACTGTTCCCATACTTTATCCACTTCTAGTTGAAGCTTTTCCTGAATTTTCGGATTTTTTGATACGTAGTAAAAGAGAGTTCCAAGAATCAAACTTGCCTGATCCTGACTTGCAGCAAACGCTACAAGTCCCAAATTATATATTGACATATCTGTCACGTTATTGTTTTTGTATTCGGCATTATTCGGAAGATCGTCGTACCATTCAACTAAATGGTCTAGCACATCTCTCGCTTGACCTTGAGCAGTAGCTCCAGACTGTTGGTTTTGTTTTCGGCGCATGTCCATCATGTGCTTTATGATTTGTATAAAGTCCTTGACGGGCTCTGGATTTACCATTGTATTTGGAAGTAAACTTTTAATAAATGGAAATGCGTAAGCATAAGTCGCAATCCAAGGAGCTTCACTTGCCGGAGAACTGAGTAAAGCTTTAATGCTTTTCACGAAACGATCTGCATCTTCTGATTTTCCGATATTGATTCCATACTGTGATCGAGCCAGAAGATCCGTTATCATTGCGTAAATACCACTACATTATCATTTTTGTAAGAAAATATAAATTAAAAAAAAGTTTTTTACCGTTTTAAATATCTACTGTTTACCCATTTAAGTAAAATATTTCGCAAACTTACTCGTTGAGGGAATATTTTTCTAATTTTCCTCCCTTTCCATTCCTCTTGATATTTTGCTTGATATCATTAATGAAATCAGCTATAGCTTCACGCATGGCAAGATTGGACTTTTTAAGACGGATTGCGCTGTTAAATACGGGATTTACCATGCCTCTCAAGGTCCTCCATTTTTCAAGAGGTTGAAAATCTAGCAGTTCATTCATCAATGGATCCCCAAAGTCCAAAATTCTTTTAGAATCAAAGTAATCGGCATCTTTGGTTGTTATCAGGCGAATTAGCTCAGCATCACAAATGAATATTTGAGGTTCTCTACCTTCGTATAACTTTGAATACCAATTGAAACTGTTAGTCATAACTCCAGCTTCCGAAAAATGATTCTTTTGTTATTAGTAAAAGCAGAAAAATTAATTAAAGGAATCACTCAATACCCCAAAGACTGGTCCATACTTTTTCATGTTTTCTATATCCAGTAATCCTCCATTCTTTTCATATGCCAGCATTGCTCCTCCGAGAAGATAATGACTTGGCTCCACCACGGTTATCCCCTGCTTCTCCAAACTGCCAAAATTCCATCTTGCATACGTAAGTAGTCCATAAATGACCAGGAGAAGAATTGCCACGGTGGATAGTAAAACAAACAGCCACATCTTGAAAATAATCTCTTTCTCTGTTACATGTTGGCACACGCAGTTCTACTACAAAACTGACCTATACAGCTTCGCCAAAAGTTTGTCTCAATTTTGTCAAAAAAGTCAGCAAAAATACTTGCGGACTGACATTGAAACCATATAAAACATCAAAGTCATGGTGTATTCTTTCGTTATCTAGGCACTGCTTAATAATAGCAGTGTCTATTATAGGCATAGGCAATAATATGAAGCACGGTGCTGCAATTTATAACAATAAATATGTTTAATACTGTGAGTCCAATTCATGGATGTTGAACAGTGACCTTCGCCTTCAGTTTAGTTTACTTACGAATACGTGCTGGTTATGTTGAAACCGAAAGTCATGATGAAGATGATGGTGGATGCATTATGTTCTTGAGTAATGTGAAGTGTATGTATGTATTGCCGATTACCACTTGAAGAGCATTGAAATTACTTACTACATAATTGCTAAAAGTATATAGCAGGTATGTTATGCTACTTATGCTGCTATACACAAATGCTTTTCTGTTTTAGAAATAATGGAATATTTAATGATATGAATGGTATGATGTAACCACTTTTTACGCTCCAAAGTAAAAATATAAGAGTTTTCAAGTGGAGATTAAGTCTTAAACGTTTACATATATTGATATAACAAAAGTGAGGTACATAATGTGTACTGTTAACTTGATTTAAGCAACACACTCCCAAATTTAGCGATTTATTTGAAATTTATCTGAAATTTTGATAAATTTGATATTTGCTGCTTTCTATTTTTGCACTACAACATTAATTGAATACTATACTATTGGCACTCCCATTTCACCCGGAATCATTTACAAAGTTTTTTTTATATTATCGGACCAAGTCCATCCTAAAGTTAGGATTTTTGACGTAGTCGTCACATCAGACTACCGTGCGTTCCAGCAATGGCTTGTACAATTGTACATGTCACTCTCCTATCAGACTTACTCAACACACGGCAGACTAAAAAACTTGTAATGAATACTCCACGGCTCTTGCACCACTGTAGAAGGGAATGCTTTAACTACTGATAAAGAGCATAATTTGTTTCTTGTGCTGCTTCCAGAATAGACGGAAAATGTTCAGCACACACTTTAACTTCAGCAACTAGTCTTGACCCAATTTTCCCCACTGCGTTTCGTCACGTTAAGGGTGGTAAACTGTTCCGCACATGTGGGATGTATGCCAATTGTGTCATCGAGATCATCCTTTTTCGCGTTTAACTTTATGGCCAATGCAAAACCTTGGGTGACTTCTCCAGCATTCGGGCCGAGATAGTGAAACCCACAAATCCGTTCCTGTTCACTTTTTACACAAATAAGTTTAGAATAGCAGGCATTTTTATCTCGTTGGGGCAACGTGAACTCAAGTGGTTGACTAGTGACGTGGTATACCTCCACATCATCCTCTCCATAAACCTCTATAGCTTTCTCCTCGCTCCAACCAACGCATCCATATTCTAATGGGGTGAAAACGGTTGTAGGCACCTTGTCGTAATCTGTGAGGACATTGGACTTTCCAAACAGCCTGCGAGCTAGAAGGACGCCAGATTGAATTGCTACCGGTGTCAGCTCTGGTCTTCCTTCACATACGTCTCCAACGGCAAAAATGTTTGCGACACTAGACTGTTCTTGATCGTTGGCCAAAATCTTACCGGAATCAGGATCTACAGCTACTTTCACCTTTTCCAAGTTCAAAAGGGAAACGTTTGGAGATCTTCCCACGGCAAGAACAACCGTGTTGCAGGGCTCTTCTATAATGTCGCCTGTTTTAACGTTTTCCGCGTGAACCATGAGTAGCCCAGGATTTCCTTCAGAGATTGCCTCAATTTTGAATGGCACACAATCTCTAACAAGTTGTACCCCATGACTCTCTAGAGCCTCGCCAATTTTTTGGGCCATTTGCTGATCAAATCCACGAAGAAGTTGAGACCTGACTATAACCGTAACATCCAAACCAATTCCATTGAGAAACCCAGCCGTTTCAAGTGCAATGTAAGAGGCACCCACTATAACCACTTTTCCTGGGTTGTGGGGCAGAGTAAAAATGTCATCGGAGGTAATGCAGTACTCCCCCGGCATTCCACCCGGAATTTCCAGATAACGGGGTCGCCCTCCTGTAGCAATCAGAAAGTACTTGGATGTTATTTCTCCAATTTCCTCACCATTCTTTCCAGACAACTTGACAGTATGAGCGTCTTGAAATTCCGCCAAGGCATTGTAATATTCTACACCAGCTTTTTGGAGGGTTACACGATACCCCCAGTTGAGACTTAGAATGTGAGAATGGATCTTATCCACCATTTTACTCCAGTTATGATTATGACCAGCTCCAGAGGAATCCTCCAAAACCCAGCCAAAATCCGTAGCATCCTCTAAACCCTGGCCAAGTAAAGCTGCTTGGTGCATCAACTTTTTGGGAATACAACCAACATTAACACAAGTACCCCCAAGACCCCAAGTTGTTCCGGATGGAGAAGGAGGAACAAAGTCACAAAGACCTACTCGAACTCCAAATTTTGCTGCCTGGGTGGCTGAAGCTATTCCTACAATAAAATTTGAAACACATGTTTAAATTTTTATGCTATTTGATACATTGGACTGTAGCCATTTTACACAACATGTTACCTCCTGATCCTCCACCAATAACAAAGTAATCAAATTGATATTCATGTCCATTTGCATCTACCTCCATGTCTACATCGTTCACATTCAAATCAGCCTCCATCTCTCCATTCGGAGTATCTTCAGGAGAAACGGCGTCACCGTCGACGTCATTGTCAAAATTTGATGGAACGTCGCCGGCAGCGCTGCCATCACCAAATTTTCTTGTTTTTACAACAGCTATTCCCATTCCTGGATATATTCCTTATTCAACAGAATGAAGGGCACAATGGAAAGAAGTATGTTGATACGGCATACCTATAATGTGGTACTTAAAATTTTGGTTAAACACTTGTCAAAATGAATTAATTGCAGAAACTCGTTTTGGAATGTAGTAAGAGATGAAGAAGAAACTTGGAGTAATGAGACGAAACTCTGAAGTGTGTGCAAAGTGCAAAGTAACTATGGAATGGGCGAAGAATGGTAGTAGTAGTAGACAGTAGACTAGAAGAGACGTTTTAGTTTGGAGTGGAGTGACGCAAATGACAGACAGGTTACTTCAATTACCATTGGATAGTCCATTATGCTATATCATCGCTTGACAGCAAAACTGACAAAGCTTCATATCACTGCCAATAACGTAGTATGTATGACTGGACTGATTGAATGAGAATGATGGTCAATGACTTTACACTACTACTAGTACTGCTGCTTAAATAACTTTCCCCGGTAATCCATCAATCAACAAGACAAATACAATTTATTTAACAAAAAAGTCTATAAACAACATCATAATTTATTTTGAAAACAACGAGAATTATAGTATGAATCTTAAAGATACGGTAACTAGTACTATTGACATAACTATTATATCTTCATCCTATGCATCGAGGAAATTAATACACCACTAAGACATAATAATAACATTAACATCATTAAACCTTTCGTTCTCCACTTACTGCAGTTGCTTTTCCCTTGTTTCTTTCATTTTCACCACCAGCTCACATACCAATTGGGAAAATGTCCAGGAATCAATATTCTTATGCATCATACTCAGAACGAACCAATCACCATAAGTACTGTGCTCTACAAAGTATTTGAC
Organism: Sinhomidia bicolor; assembly: GCA_027743785.1. NCBI lineage: Eukaryota > Metazoa > Arthropoda > Collembola > Entomobryomorpha > Entomobryidae > Sinhomidia > Sinhomidia bicolor. Next base: position 15,573 of record JAHZMT010004759.1, on the reverse strand, counting down.
GTGCACAAAGTCACATCCTCTGGTTTTGAAACGAAGAACATAGAGACGGACGCATGGAAAGAGAAGAAGCATGACTCGATACAGAAGGCCAAACGTGGTGATCAATCCTAGGAAGGCAAGCCAGAACCACCAGACGAGAAAAATTTTATCCGCAATGTTATTCAATGGAAGAACACAAAGAGCTTCCAGAGGTATCACATTTCCGGAAGGACCGATTTTGGAGAACTGACAAATTGCTAGTTTTGGAAAGAGCTTGGTGAATGGATCCACAACTGTTGGAGAATAACCTGCTTTTCTAGATGACAAATAGTTTAGGGCGTTGTAGCCAAACCCAAAAAATTCTTCATGGAGCATTTTGTCAATCGCCCAGAATTGAAATACGACGTTGAGGACATTGAAAATTTCACAAAAGATGAAGTTGTAAGAATACTTTTTGTGAAATGTGGCGGGGGAGGTGGTCATATAGTCAGTCACCAGATTGATCCGTTTTTTAAAGGTCTCATCATCGACAATAACTACTGTCAATTCAGATAGAAGGTGCTGGAGACGATTACCTTCAAGATTCTTCCAAATATATTTTGACGCGTAAAAGGTAGCAAGTTGAATGAGAAAGATGATTGGATAGAAGATATACTGGTTATGGTAGAGTCTTTTGGTGGTACCATTTACTAGGTCGTCTGGTCCAACACCGCTCGCTACAACTGATATTACAAAAGTAAGTAAGAAAGGTTAATACTTGAATGATAAAATTGTTAAATTAAAATAATGTTACTTAATATTTCTACATCTACCTTCTATGCCGACAGGTCTGCCAATATATTGAGGTATTATGTAAGTTCCGGATAACCAGCACCACTCGTCCAAAAATTCTTTAGGAACTTCGTCAGTGGGGGGACCGTAGCATACAATCGGTTGCTCAATCATTACCGGATAGCTGAATATAATTAAGAGCGCAACTACGCTGATAATCAAACTCCATTTCCGGTGCAGCAGGAAAATCCAGTTGTCCGTAAACACACAATTATTTTTAACTTTCAGGTAGTTCTTCACCTTTGCAAATGGGTCGTAAATGTCTCCGATAAACATTGTAACGAAAACGAAGCAAAATCAAAATTGGCAACTCTAACAATGAGATTTTAGACTCGAAATTCAGCAATATAGAAAATACTAGAAACTGTTCATAAAAACTGCTAGACCCGTGATTCCCTGCTCACACATTTACGAACTCACTACTACAACACATAATATTACTGTTTCCGCCAGTTCACTGATAATGATGATTCATGATTAATAACTAATCAAAACAAAATAGTAAACAAAAAAGCCAGGCCAGGCCAGAGTATAGTAGTATGTATGGTCACTGTGCAGTGTGGAGGCAGGTAGATCGTGGGAGACAGAGAACAAAGCAACTATTTTTGCCTAATTCAAATTCATCATTCTTTTTTTCGTTTATGTGTCGTCGTGTTTATTCATGTATGTACTAACTACTATACTACTATCATCATCGACTCATAAGAATCTGTCTGTGTATAAAAACCTATGTCACTTTTTTTCGTAATCGTAAAGTCAAGTCGTCCATTTTATTCTGTCCATTTTATACTCGTACGTATTTACACTTCGCCGTGTGGCGGGAGCGGGAGTGTAAATACTAGTAAATAGTAATATTCAACCAGCTATTTAATACTCTGCCTGCACTGTAGTCTTTGTTTGGCGAAATAAGTGCAGGCTACAAAAAAAGAAGAAATTCTCGATAAAATACATGCAATAATTGTGTGATGAGGTGGTAGTGTGGTAGTACGGTCATTCACTAATTAGTGTAAATATTTGGAGCATAAAATTTAATTTGTTCTAAAAATGTAAATTAATTACTTAGCTTGACTCTGACCATTACCTATCTACTTTTGTAATCAAAGAATTTAAAATGTTATTTTAGACTTTCGAAAAAAAATCAAAGTGAAGACTACTAGACTGTTGATATATTATATATTCTTTGATATTGTAAAACTTGATGAAAATACGGGTATATCTCTCGGGAGCTACTGAAGTGAACCTACTGCGGCGGCCTAAATGTTATATACAAAAAAGGTCCATGCGAAGTTTACCGGGACTCACCATCACCATTACCAGCGACAATATGACTATGACTTACCTACGTGTGTGAATTATATGATTTTCTTGGTCATTAAAAAATTACATAGGCTGTGCCCGATATAGTATTAATGTCTATATTGCAAACTAATTTTTTTATTAATTTCTCAGCGGTGGTGGTTTGCCCAAATATATAAGACTCACTTCCATATTTCCATACACCATTCCAACAGTTGGGAACATTGGATTATTGGCTGGCAAATTGTTGAAAGCTACTCCAAAAGACATTTCATTTACTGCAAAACTCATACAACCCCGTTCACAGTCTAAAATTAACCTAATGATATCGCCAGGCTGTAATAGACCAAAAATATAAAATGTACTTTTTTAAATTAACAGAGAGAAAAGTTGTAATAATAAAAAGTTAATCGTTTTCTTACAGTGTACTGATACTGAAAGGAACCCGGATAATTTCCGATAAATCGTCCCTTATGACTTACATTGCCCCAGACCACATCCCACCCCCAACTTTCATCCTCATCCCCAACTAAACTCATGTAACCTGCCCTTGACCTCAGAGGCGCATTTTCTGTAGCCACTCCCACACTAAAGTGAGTTCCAATTGGACCAATCACCTTCATATCCCAGGCATGTATGCCACTCATCACACCTAGCTTGCTTCTCACGGCATCCGTTTGGTTAACCATTGGAATTCGATGCGCCGTCATTTGATCCTCTAGTAAGTACACATTTTCTGAACAGTTCTCCATTGATGGATTCCAAGACCCAAGAAATGCTTTCAATTTGGATCGATGGCTTTCCAAGTCCCGAATGTTAGGATGATTGTATATGGAAGTGGACATCAATTGTCGGCATCGTCGCTCCCATTCAATATGCCAATCGTCCATCAACATACTTTTCATTTTTTCAATCTTCTTTGGTGCCACTTGACCTTCATGGAGCTCCACGAAGTCAGCGACACTCCCTTGAAATACTGCAAGATTGTCAATGTCCTCTTCAGTCATAAACACAACTGCTACATTTTCATCGCCATTCGAAGATGTTGACAGAAAAAATCCAAAAACGCCGTGTACCGCCCAAATGATTAGGTCCATTAAAGTTTCATCAGAGTTTGCCGCTTTGTCGAGATGCGGTTGGAACTTTTGTATTCCAATTCCATTCTCAACTTTATCGTTTCTATCAAAATGTGTGGGCACGGAAGGAATAATTGTGCCCCCATTTTCTGCAGTTGTTTCCTCCAAACGAAGCTCAGTAGCAGTCTCAAGATTGTTAGGTTGTTCAGGTTGGGATCTGGAGAGCGTAACAGGTTCTGCTTCTGACGGTGTTTCGCCAATTTCGGATGGAGAATCAGTGAACATAGTAGTTATTATGGAGGTGAAAGGATATTTAAATAAACAAGTAATAACATTTTGTCACAAAAAATTTGTACATTACATTTTATTACCCCAATTATTTTATTACATTCCTTAAAACAATATATTATACATAAAGAAAATTTAAAACAATAATATACTAATATTTGCACATTTTTATTCATTACAAAACAATCGAAACGTGACATAATTTTTTGTTCACATGTAGCAGGTTTTGAGCAAGTAACGTAGCTACAACCTACATGCGTTAAGATCAAATCAATAAGAATCCCATCAATCTTCGAGTCCGTCCGGAGCTTGTACTGAGACTGTATACCAGTTTTCTAGCGATGAGTATGAAAATTCCTGACAGTATCAGCAATGATCCGATAAAACTAAAAAATACGTTTTAAAGCATTAAATTAAAGTCTGTTAAAATTTTGTGTTTCAAAATATAGTGTACCTTAACCAATCTGGGTTTTTCTCCAAAAACCAATATCGCCAAAACACCAACATTGGAATTTGCCAACAGCGTGTCGCCGCAAAAATCCCAGTTTGTTCATATTTTAACGCCCCATTGATTCCGGTTTGTCCAAGAAATACAAGAACGCATAGCGTGACAGCTAACCAAGTGTCGCTTCCACCGCTTGGAAGTTTAAACTTGTTGTTGTGAACGAAATAAAGGAACAAACCACCTAACATGCCCAAAAGTCCATAGACAAATGTAATCAGAGCAGAATGAACGTGACGAATATGGCGAAGAATGATCGCTGCAAGGATTCCTTCAGAAATCATTGCGCCAGCAGCAAGTAAACAGCCAACAAATAAACTTTCATCTTCAACTGCTTTCTTGCCGGTTAGAAGTGAAGGTCGAACAATTACACCAACACCAAGAATGACCACGATCGCAGCGATTAAAGGAATCCAGCCAGGTTTTTCTCCCAGAAGAATCCACGCCATGAGTAAGACAAATATTGGAGAACTCCAAATGATTAAAGTGGAGGTATTCTCGGATACGCATTGGAGTGACCCCAAGCTTAGCAATGCAGCAGTCCATCCAAATATTGCCCTTGAGAAGATCAGTAGTATGGTGACAAGTTTATTATTTGTACGTGATGTAGGAACCCCTGGTTTGGTTAGGTTGATACTTCGCATTTGGCAGGGACAAAGTAGAAGTACAAAGGAAAACCAAAATAAACCTTGTGAAGTCCACACAAGTACCGAGTAAGGATGGTAATTATCCGGCGAAAGACTTTCCATGAAAGTAGAAGATAAGGCCAAAACAGAGCTTGCCACGAGTGTCAGAAATATTCCTACAATTGGACTCCATGCTCTCGATACCGCAGCGCGGCAGTCAAGCTTTTTGTCTTCTGCGACACGAGCTTTAATTTCAACCCCCATGTCATGCCTGGCATCCTCCTCATAAGCTTCAACTCTACTATTATATAAAAAAAGACTATTTGGGTCACCATCATCACCACTTTCACTTTTTAAAGTGCCTGTAATGCCCGTTGTACCAACAGCATCTTCTTCTGAATTGCTTTCTGGTTGTTGGTGCTCCAAAAATGTTTCCCCTGTGGAAGTGCCAAGTTGTACAGTGGAAAAATACTTTGTATTGTCTCTCTGGTTTAGTGAGCTATCGTAGTACTGCCAGTCTTTGACTAGTTTGGGATTAGAAATTATCATAGCTCCTATACTATGAGGTCGACTGGACGAACGCCGAAAGTTGCTATTGCTAGTGGAATGTTGAGTTGGTGGTCTCCGCCGAGGTATAAAATGGGTGGAGCTTGTAACATCATCTTCAGCAGTAGGGGTAGAGGAATCCATTTTTATAGCGTGCTTGTTCGTAAAAATCGGTAAAATACAATAGACACCACAGGATTTCAGAAATAAGAAATAAACTGCTTTAAAGTACTAATGATTTTGCTGAATTACCTATTTGCTATGCTTCAATAAATATCTAATGAACCATATATTCGGTCTCGCCTGCTGCCGTGCTGTTGGATAATATGTATGTATTTTTCATTGATGATGATGTAGTTTAACCAACTCTACAACCTGTAGCGTTATCCTAATCGCCGCAAAAAAGTGTTTGCGATTCATCATCAAGCAAGATATAATTTTATTTTTAATCGCAATCTTTTATAATCCTTTTTTACAAAGAAGTCAGCCAGCCACTCGCTACTCATGCGTATGCATTAATGCTTCACATTTCCATAATAATGTTCCAGAAAGTGGATCGCATCACCACAACAAGCATGGTATCATAATATTCGTATTATAATGATGATGAATGCTTCAGTCAAAAATCGATTGCAAAACACGAAAACATCGCTTGTTTTCAAATAATGCTTATATATCACCAGTGCAGTACTTCCTTATCATCTATCAGCTATCAAATATTCAAACAGGTTATATTGACTTATCTTATCTGTAGCCTGTTGCAAGCGGTGCTCGTAAGTAACTATCTATTCATACTCTAACTTGTCGTTCCTCATTTTACGTGTGTTCATACTTAATATCAAGTAATCATGTACTCATCTAATACCTACATAAAAACGCATGTATGATGAATTATGATTATGAATGCTGCTGGTCCATGTTATCTCACATGTAATAATAATATGTTATGTCACCTGCAACATAACCGCGTGCAAACCCAGAACTGAATACCCATATTGTTCACAATGTCAAGCACTGCGATTTTTGCCTCCTCTTACCGGACCATCACCTTCCAAATAAATATTTATATTTTATGATGCAGTACCACTTTCGACAATTTATGTCCTTCCGTACTATTCCAACTTTAAAAAAACATTTAACAAATACAAGTCTGATAGCTATTTTAACAGGCGCGTAAAATATAAGTATCAGAAATAAACAAATAAGTATTAAATATTGAAGAGCGTGACTATAATATGCACTTTGTTAACAGTTCTTTACTTACGCTGTGCTACTTTGTGAGTCACTCTCTTCTCTATTTAGTTGCCTATACATGCGAGATTGTAATTTTTACTAAAATGCGTATTGATGTTAGCAATATTGAAATTGATTTTATATTGGTTATGTAATGAGATGAATACTCGTGGTCTTTGATTTTATTTCTTCTCCAAACTTCAAATAGTACCAAAACACTTGCGGGAGAAAACGTAAAAACAGAAACAGTTAGAAGTAACATGTTGACACATTTAAAAGTTAAATTAAAAGTGTACAATGCAAAAAACAAAGATGAGATACATTCATAATTTAAAATACATTATTTTTATATAAAATGTAGATTTGGCATTTAATATCATACTTTCTCTTGATATATCTCTAGGATTAAAACATAGGATTAAAAGGTTACATTTTTAACTAAAAATTAAAAACGAGTAAAAAGCACTTAAGCTAAAATAAGTAGTTTTCGTTTCCGTTACTTAATAGGTTCTCAAAATGTGCAAGCAAATATGTACATTATTGTTCAGTTAATTAATATGCAATTTTTTTTAAAAAATTCAATTAAAATTGCACTTAATATAATTTATTGTAATTTAAAATTCCGTTTGAACATTTTTGTCGGATTCAGTCAGTATTTGAAACTTGACTAGGCTCTCAACTCGTTTGCACCCAGTTACTGAAAACAATTTTTTGTCTTCTGGCCAATACGTCATCCTATCCGCGATTTCTTCAATATTTCTACTGGAAAGAGCCGATCTGCTTTTAAATCCACCAACTTTATCATTTCCGGCAAGATTTTGAGCATCGCGCCTTGCACAATTTTTTACATGTTCTCTTTCCAAAGGTAAAAATGGTACAAACCAGTCCACCAAAATCTTGTGAATAAGCTCACTTTTGTATAATCCACCTCTACTCTCAAACGCTTCATTGGAGAGATACTCCTCAAAATCAATCAGTTTTAAACTCTCCCTTTTCTTCCCAGCCTCCCTTGCATTTAATGTAATCTCGTTAATTTTTGTAGCCCCAGAATTGCTCAAAAATAAAAATATTGCCTTTTTCACGTTCAATCCTTCTTCCAATCTTCCAATCGGTTTAATTAGAGGTATTAAAACATCCAATAGTCCTGCTGGTAACTTATCCACCTCATCAAATATAAACAAGGACCTCTCGCACAGTCTCATTGTTTTGATAACCTCCTCTTTTAAAGTTTCTTTGTATTCTTTCACCTTTTCTGGATCAGGGAAATGATGAGTTGCCAGGAAGGACTTTACGTATGCGCTAGCGTCTCCGCCCTCATACAACGCATTCATAATTAGCTGCGTTGTAAATGACTTGCCAGAACCAGCCCAACCATGTAAACTAAGAACCATGGCCTTTTTGGGGGAGGGTTCATCTAAATGCATATTAATAGCAGCTAAAATCGTCCTCTGAGCTAAATGCTGACCAAAGAGGTCAGTTTCTAAACTTTTATGAAGTAACTGCACCGCCGATTTTGCATCTCGAACACTCGGATGAGAACAAGTTTCAATACCAAACAGGTATTTTAAAGGATTCAAAAAGGAGGTGGACGGGGATGCCAGCGACAAGATGATTACAACTATTTTGATCCATTCATTCAAATTTAATGACACAAGATGACCCGTACGTGGTGGCCCTTTCGAATCCGCCTTTTCCTTCATGACCAACGACAGTACAGTCAGTATCAGTGATCGACCACTAAAAAGTTCAAAATAGTTATTTTTTAACAAAACCTAAAACGCTATTATTCATTACTTTAAACTTTAATGATTAATTGTAATGAACAAGTTATTATTTACCGGCATGAGTAGACACGCTAATAATAATACTAGAGCATGCAAAATGCACTCTTAAACTTGGGTAATCTTTTCAATGCAACAGCTGACTATGGACTAATACAAAATTGGTCAGCTTCTCGGCTACCATCATCCACCTACTGTATACGGTACACAACACAACACAAACCGTTCATAACTAGGTATTCACTTCGTCATTTGCTTCTCATGAGAAAGAGAATTCATGCTAATAGGTATGTAGTTAAAATTAATAAATTCATAGTTGAGCAGTTGGTTTTAATAAGCTTCTCCAAATTAATAGTGCGTAAAACTGGACACGATTTAAAATAAAGTTATCTTATATAATGCGGTTATTTAGTATGGTTTTATGATGACGATACAAAGATGATAGGCAGTTTTTTCATTATTTTCGAATGAAGCAGTCACAAAGTGGTGAGTCCTGAGAGGGTCCCTTGTAGTCATGAAGAACGTCACCAGCATAGTCCTTACAAATGTCTTGCACTTGATCACCCACAGTCAGAGCACCACTTCTTCGAAAGCTTGGCTCGCAGGGCTGACATGGCACTGGGGGTAAATGTGGAGAATGCTTCAACGCTTTATAGGGATTAGCTTGTCTTGGAGGGTGTAGCGTCTGTTTTCCTGGCCATTCTCGAGTCATGAAGGACGGCATAAGGTTGCCAAATCGCGAAACGTTGGTTGGTGGACCAGTGGGGCAAATACGTTTGGAAGGACCACAAACTGCTTTCTCTACGCGATGGCACAAACAACGACAAGGGCATTCTGTGGGACGACCTCCTTGGTAGAGGTAATTTTCACCACAGAGATCACACGGATCCTTTGGTTTTTTAACCAGCGTCATATTTGATATTTCTTGGGCAACTTCTCGATTGGGAACCTTTCGACAGTGGACGTAATCCTGAGGATACCGCCGTGGTGGGTAACTGTGGCTGTACTCGGTTTCGTTATGATTTCCACCGTAAAGGTCCCAGTCGTTGGGTAATAGTGGAACCTGTGGCGCTTGTCGATATCCCAGTTGAGTGAGATTCCCAAAGGGTACTGTGTTATCATTTTGGGGTACCCACACACTGTCTGACACCATTTTCCAAATTCTCCACGGTTTTGGCTTGACTCCAGCTCTTCGTACTTCCCAGTTATGCATAAGATCATACGTAGTCGTGTAATTTTGCAGGTATGGACAATAGTCTTCCGTGTTCCTGAGGAGATTCCAGCCTTCCCCTTCTTGATCCAGCCGATACTTATAAATTCGTGGAGGAAAGCTCGTATCTCCATGTGGTATGCAGTTGGGCTGATAGTCAGTATTATAAATTGTTTCACCTGTACAACGACTACAGAGAGATTTGTATTGGCGACGATCTTCATACCAGTTGTCCACGAGGACGCGAGTGTTGTATAAATTTTCCCTTCCAAATTGTTCTCCAGGCTTTTCAGGAACTTTCATGAAAGAAAGATCAGGAGGCTTCATTCCCAGTTCTTTGAAACGATCCTCGGTTGTTCGAATAGACATTTTGCTATAGCTTTGCACAAAGTTATATCTGACTGGACTAGAAATGTAAACGCCTTCGTTGTGTTCGTTGAACAATATGGATGTTGAGATTAGATAGAAGTTTAATATAATATAACTCCACAAAACCCACAAACAGCGTTAACAACAACTATCTAGTTTTGATCAACAATAAAGTTCAAGTTCAAACCATTTATTATACTGTCACGGTCACGTGTCAACTATAGTTACTAAAACCTCTTACTCATGGAACGTTTGCAGCTAAAAAGTATGTTCTCATAATGCCCCAACATTACCGATCAAGATATCATAATACAATAGATATATATTGCTATATACATCTATTCATAATACAGAGTTTAGGCTTTAGCAGTAGTGTACTTGCATTACATACCGCTATAAAAATAGCATCGACAATAAGAGAAAGTTATTATGGTGCATTGATGTGTATTTAAAAAATACGCAGAAATATTTCAATATCATTGTAGTAAAATTATAATTATAATCATTTACTTGTTGATTAAAAATAAAATCTACATTTTAGCTTTTTACAACACTCAATAAGAAACGGTAAATCATTTATAGAAATTTTCCAGCTAGTAGAGAGATGCATAAATAGACATTTACACATGAATTCACCAATATCCATCTCGTGCTGCACAAGTGCACAGTTAAGAACGCTTTTGTCAACCAACCGCACTGTTTTTCAATTAATCTGATGATGAATAATAATGATGATGATGATTGTACTGTCTAATAAGCTACATACATTTTAATATCTCCATAATTTCATTTGCATTTCAATCCAACAGTTGCAGTTGTAGTATTAATCGTTAGTAGCTACTTTTCCTATTAACGTTGAAACTGCTGATCCGACTACCATCAAGACATTTTTCAATTAATCTTTCATTGAACTTACCCGTCTGTGCAATAAGTATGTTTTTATATTCAGCCATTTATCCATATTTTATAAGCCTTCTTTTTGGCTCTGCTCTTCGCCAGCGGGTTTCCTCGTTTGCAGCTCCTCCTAACTACAGGTCTGGCTCCATTTATATTTTTAGCCTAGGATGTGATTGAGTTGCAATCTTGCTCAAGTAACAGACAGCAACATTTTCATTTTCATTATGGCTGGCTGGTTTGGTTTACTTATTCCGGGAGAAAAATGCTTAAAAATATACAAGAGAAATGGAAATGCTATTCGAAAAATAAGAGTATTATCATTATTGAAACTTGTCATTATATTCCCGTCACTCCATCCAGCGCACTTATAACGCGGATGGCTGATGTGTTAAAAATGAATCCGATTATTATTTCTGTTGAAATTGAAAGCAAACGTGGATGGATAAAGTAAAAAGTGATGGAAATGGAGTTTACTTAATTTGTGAAGCTTACTTACATAATAATGTTTTTTTGTAATAAATGATGGTAATAATGACGGGTGGTGACTGGTGACTATACTGTTTTCGTTCTTCCCCCATAGAAATATATTTTCCGACGACTGTGTTTTCAACATTAAACAAGGAGCAGGAGATGAAAAGCTCTAAAAATACGGCATTATGGTGACGACCGTGCAATGGTCATGTTAGAGAGACAGGCATAGCACTCGGCACTCACACTTCAATCCAGCCAAACGTCCAGAGGGGAGCGGAAAAAGACTAGCGACAGCATTGTAGCCAGTTATACAATATAATGCCATGGATGATGACCACCAATGGAGCCGTGACGTTTTAAGCCTGTCTCTATGGTCCACAGAGACACAATGACAGGAAAATCTCAAAGTGGTGCAGAAAGCTTCCCAACACACAAGGATACGAAAAAAAATTGTCGGCGATGAAACAAAATCTTTAAATCATGCAACTCAGCATTTTGAAGTGAACATGTTACGATTTTATTGTTGCACAATCATGAATTATTGATACCAGCATATATTCTGTATGACATTAGATAATTTGACTCTAAAGTAAAAAAAAATCACTTGCTTTGTCGCTTTTGTCAAAATAGTCACCGTCGGCGTATGGAAATGATACTTGATAATTTCATGGAAAACATTTTTTTAATTGAGAAAATTGCCATTCTTCACGGTTCAGACGGTTTCAGTTTATTAAGTGTTTAAGGTGACGTACTAGAAAAACTAACATGCAAAAATAATATTTTTTTTCTATCCTTTTGTTATTGGAGCCGACTAAAAAAATAACAAACAGCTTGAAAAGTAAAGTGGACGACAGATGAGTATCTAAAAAAATATCAATTTGCTATATTGTTCCCGGAAAATAATGTAGAGTGTGTATGTACATTGCATTCTACTTCGCCCTTACTTATTACGGCATACACATTGAAAACTAATAGCCAACCTATAAAAGGTGCCAGTGACTGGCAGCCATGAGCCAGTCTGTGGTACTCCACATTATGAGATATAAGATACACAAGAGATCTACTAATAATGTTTGTATAAGCTACTGTACTACTTACACTGGAAACAACTGCAACTTACTGAACAATTTTTTTTGTTCTTGTAAATATTAACTAAATAATAATACTCTTGAAATGACATGACATGGGTCAATTGTCGTTTCGGTTGTGTGGTATAGTTTCGTTATATTTTTTTTATTTTCATATATACATTTTTGTCAGTTGGTTTGCATAGCACTTCACTCACTCCACAGACAATTGTAATTGGAGCTCTTCCAAATATTGAACCAAGATGTTGTGGGTGGGTGGATGATGTTGTGTTTTGCATTGGTGGGTCTGGTAAAAGTTAAGAGCAGAGTCAGTCTGTGTGTACAGAATGCAGGCAGACTTAAAAATAAAGTCTTTTGATTGTTGTCTCATTGTGTCTGGGTTAAACTTGATTTTGTGGCTTGTTTGTTAGTATTTCCTTTACAAGCTCTTCTGCACTCTTTCGACCTTTTTTGTTGATTTGTTATGAGGCTCTTCTGTTGAAAATAACAGAGTATAAAAATACACAGCAAGATGCTGATGCTACGTACAGCTAGTTCACAACTCATCGTTTTTAAATAATAATTACTATTCTTATTCATTATGCTATGTTATTCCTCATTAAAACATTCGGTTAATTGATATTCCAGAGTTGAATAGATTAGACAGTTGCATAAGATAAAACTTGTGCGGCAACAACAACTAATTATACAGATAATGATGATAAAAAATGCGTAAGTACAATATCGACTGACTGCACTTACTGCATAATATCTAAGCACTGTTATTGATTTCAGGCAGTTTTTAATTGATTTTAGTGCAATAGCAGATAGTAAAAAATAAGATTTGATTGGTATCTTTTATGCTCCGCTAATGTACTAATAAGAATTTGGATTTATAAGTTCATAATCATAATTATTGTTTTTATGGGTGTAACAGGGGTAGTGCCGCCTTTTAAAAACGAAGCGTTAAAGGTTTCGTTAAAATTGCAAAAGAACATCTACCAAAGCTAAATCTAGGTTTATAACCTGGAGTCACTCACATGAAATGTACATAAAATAGCATTTAGATAAATTTTTTTGGCATTATGCATCAATGATCATTAATTATTAACTGATATGGTATACAATACAGAAGATTATTGACCCTTAAACGATTCTGTGCTGAGCATGTTCGTCCTGTATAAAGATAATGATCATAATAATATTTTATTAAGTATTTTAATACAATCTCATCACAATAATATATTTAGGTGTTTATTGCTAATGATTTATGGTATTCTTGTTCACAGTATAAAATGTTACACAGTTGAAAAGAAGCAATAGGTTTACCGTGTCGGAAGGCAAGTTATTTCACACCGTTACGGCGATAGATTTTTCATTGTACCCTTGACTTGACTGATTTAAGTTGAATAATTTATCACTCATTTAAAAAAGGGTTAGAACATCTTAGATGAAAAGCAACTGATTGAAAAATCAATGTTAAAGAATTCTGCAGACTGAAATACTTCAAATACAACGCACATCCGTGTGGAATGGTAAAATACATAAAATAGCCTCATAGAGGCGTATCAATGACCTCTGGAACAACTGCAGCGCTTTTTAAATAGGTCGTATATAAAGTATAATGAGAATGAGAATATGTAGGTATACCAATATTTTGATCAGTATATAAGCATTCATCAACTTCTCAATTCATATCAGTATAAGAATCACCATTATAAAAAAAGATTCCCCTTATTTTATTCAAGACAACAATATCAGACAATATGTCATTATGTTTACTTGTATTACTCACCCTTACTTCTATCGCTGTTAGTTGGGGTATTGATCTTCGGGGACTTGAACTTATTAAAATCGGCAATAAACTTTTAAATATGAGAGGAAAACAGCGAGTTAATAGTTCTATTATTCATCAAGGACCTGGTGGTGGTGTTGAAGTAAAAAAGCATACCAATTCGGTTGGTAAATACGTTCGTGATTATGGTTTACGTGGTGTCGAAACAAATAAGCAAATAAAATCAAATGGAACTTCTGCTAAACTTCTTCGTAAACATGATGGCGTTGTTAAGATGGACAAGCGTACAACTTCTGCTGGAAGTTCCATTGACCGCAATGAAATAGGATCTTTGCGTCGTCACGATGGAGGCCTTATTGGTTTCACTACAATGAACCATTTCGGAGTTTCAAGCGTACTACCAATTCCTGGAGGTTATTATGGCGGCATCTTATCTCACCCCCAAGTTATTCCAACTTCTATCAGTGCCAAAATATCACTTCACATGCCGAGCTTTGCTGTTAATACTTACAGAGGTATAGTTTAATGTTCACTTTAAACTTCAAGAATTATTACAAACTACCTTTTAATTTTGTTAACTATTGCAGGCTACTATGCTGGCTATTATCCTGGTTCTATCGGGTATGAGTACAGCTATAGTTTTTCCCAGTAAACAGCAATAAATCTAAAATTTAAATTTTTACCACAATTACGAGCTGCTTGAAAGCCAAATAATGACTGATTTTTGACAGTTTGCAAATACATGGTTGCTTGCACTCACATTCATATTAATTAATAATTAGGTAGATATTAACTTTTTGTTTTATTTATAAATTTAAATGTAAAATGTCGGAATGCACGATTAAAAATTATATATAGGTACTCGTAAAGAGTAAAGACTGAGCTGCAAATTCTATACCAATAAATACCACATAGCCCCATTAGAATTAATTGCTCAATAATGCAAAAATAAACTAAACTCTACTTTTCATTCTTATCCTTTGACTTCCATATACGGATATATCCAATGTTCACTTACACTAACAAGTAAAAATTGTATTTTTTAGCTTTGTAAAATGTAAAAATGTAAATTCTGCTAGTGAACGGCAAATAAAAGTATGATTTTTTATGTTTAGTAACTTGTCTTGCTTTCTCAATTTTTATTTTGCCATTACGATTTTATTATTATTATAAAGAAGAGACTCCGGAGATTGACATGTTATTATTAGTGGCATCCTCATCGTCATCACTTGATGATTTTCATCTTTCATCTCTGGCCACAAAAAAATCCAGCAAACCATAAACCAGAAAAAAACCATGCTGCAACGTCCATACTTCATAAACAACAGCAAATATGTCCAAATTAAGATTTTTTTGTGTTTTAATATTAAAAACAATAAAGTTGTTCAAGATTCGACTATTAGGATATGCACGGTTATTGACTCTGGTTATCTATGTATATGTTCGTAAGTTTTGTGAATGTATGTACATGTATAAAAAAATTAATATAGTTTGAAAAAGTTCATTTTGTCCAATCAGTAAGTCAATTAGGGAGACTTGACTGACACGTCATTTCATCCTGTTATGCTATTCATCAACAGTAATCATGAGACGTTCATGATATTTA
>JAHZMT010004758.1:0-10481 GCA_027743785.1 Sinhomidia bicolor | reverse complement strand
GCTGTTTCTTTTAGGCTGTAATTACATCTCATTAACAGAATTATATGATGGCAAGCATAATATTATAGCGATAGAATTGTAAATTTTTTGATAACTGTAGATTATTTGTACATATGTGATTGTGCAATAGGTGCACATTTCGTTTTAGTAAAAAAGTTTTATCAGACATTTTCGTACATTTTTGATGTCTTGCGTGGAATCGGCAAAAAGTGCCAATTTTCATTTTCAATTTGTTATGGCTGGTTCTTATTTTCTTACTAAATGTAAAAATTTGAAACCGAAATTAATAATAAAAATGAAAACAAGGCAGGCTGTCAGTTTATATGAATTTTTACGTACAATAGTTGTATTTGACTTTCCGCGTTTATACACTATTTTTTCCGTTCAAATTTTTTCGAATTTAAAATATACTCGATGTGCGTTTTAAATAAAACAATGGTAGTAATACCACACATTACAAGATTACTCTCTGCATGTAATTAATAGATTTAAGCTTTAATGTGTGCTTTGATTATATGAAATTGACTGAACTTATTTGTCTTTTTGAGTCAACATCTCTGGAAAAAGACACGAAGTTTTGTTTATTTCCAGAAAGAAGACTATATGCATTTCGTAATGTCTAAAAATCTGCGAGCAAAATTTGTGAAAAAACGGTTTGAGCTAAAAATATGAAATAAATTTTTTGACATTGACTGATGATGTATATTTGTGATTATACGGAAAAAGTTTTAAAATCGAATGGTTAGGTAGGATAAATTACGCCTTTGTTGAATTTATGGTTCATTTTTATGGTTCATTCAAACTTCGAGTCTTTTTCCAAAGGTGTTGACTGAAAAATGAAATATTTTAAGATGTCTGCAGAATTAAATACAGAATTAAAAACTATTAAATACTATTAAATGTAGCGGCTAAACCATTTTTAACTAGTACATGCTTTATTACATTTACAATCATCTTCATGCAGTTTAGAATAATTCACACTCCAATTAAAAGAATAGCATCAAAACTTCGCAACACAATTAACCAGAAGAAATCAATCACAAATTGTTTTCCAAATCTCCAGTAAGGACCATACATTACCTTCACCGGTCTCAACGCCCGCACACGCAAACTCATAATGCGAGCGTACCGAGTTTTGTACTTTGCTAGAACTAATTTGGACCGAAGTCGTTGCATTTGAACAACAACATCAAACATCTCGAGCACCCAACACACTGAGGGAAATATTATACACAAGCAAAAGAATAGGGCAATCGTAGCCACAATAACCACAATATACAAAACATGCGTAATTTGTTGCGGAGAACTTCTTACAATCGTCCAAATCAAGGCAACCGAAATCCAGAACATTCCGCCAAGTCCGATGTGTAATATACGGTTAAGTATAATCTCCATGTTTGTCAATATTATCTGTATGTAGTTGTAGGCTTTACCAAACTCGACTGAACATCGACTTTTGAAGAGCAATCGCACATACGCAATTATCCTATCTAGTAATGTCAGTGTCACACAATATATAAAAGCAGCTGTATGTGCTACTTCTATACAGATGCACAGGTTAAATAGAAAGCGGAAAATGAGTGCACCAATAATTGCTGTGTTGCTTCTGTGCGTTGGATCGTGAAGAATTTTCTCAATAACGAAATAAGGTAAATCAACGTCAGATAAAAGGCATCCGATTGTAATGCCCACTGGCGCAAAAAAAGCTAACGGAATTATCGTGAATGGAATGGCGTTAACAAGTATCTGTTTTGAAATTCGCTTTAAGGCCCGAAGCTTGGCAATAGTTTTAAATAGCGCATTTAATGAATCCAAAAAATGGTACAAGTACCAATACAAGTTTAGTAGAATAACACTGAAGGTACACCAAATACAATAACAAAAACGATTTTATTTACAAGTTCATATTTTTGGTTTGGAAAGAAAAAGTGAAAGTTTGTTGCTGCCAAAAGATGCAATCCTCCGTGAAATGCGAGAAATATGAGCACGCAGAGATAAGGGAATTTTTTACAGACACTTTTATTTCTAACAAGTTTGGTGTGATTTTCATTCCAGTCAAAAAGTAGGGGCGGCAGAAAACTAAACATTGTTCTATACAGCTGAAAGGCCTTTACTTCAGATTGTGTGAGAAACATTTCACTAGTTGCAAAGTTGTGTCAATTTAAAATTATAAACTATGTATATCTAAATTTTTTTAAATAGCTCAATTAAAATTTTGCTTTCAAACCCGGTTTTAATTAATCACGACGCGTGGAAAATCCGTGCGGAATTCAATGCTTGTCTACGTCCAAATTAAAAACTTTGAAAGCAAATATGAGTACAGCACTTTATATGTTTTAGAATTGTTTGCGAACAACTTTTTACTCTGAATACTTTATACGATATTAGAAGGTATGGAAGCAACCAAACATTGCTTTCTAAGCATTTCAAAATCAAATTAATTTCGCAATCTTTGCTTTCATAATACGCTTACCGAATTGAATTTTAAATGCTGAAATAAACTGTAAGTAGCAAAACAGAAATGATACAATTTCAATACCAAAATGACAGTTGCTTAGAAAATGTAAAGTGAGGGCAAAGCTTATGTGGAAATTTAAAAACTAGAACTTGAGCAATATTTTACAATTTGATTTTTTTACATTTATCAAGGCAACATTCAAACTGTCGGGATATTATTATGAAGTGACCAAAATAAATTCATTATTCAATTATAAGAAAATGGAAAATTGTTAATTGTTTTTGTTGCGCACCATGTGAAAATTTCATTATATAGTGGTGATAAGCATCACATTGCAAATTTTGGAAAGTTATTTTGATAATTGAAGGAGGACTAAATGTGGAGGTATGACAGATTCTATTTTAAACATACATTTTTGAACGCTTTTAGTTCCCCGCTTGAATAGACGAGAATGGCCTCCTTTGTTACAAAACTTTTCTACGGCTATTCTTCTAAAATTTAAGCTTACCTAACCTGTGTTTACGTGTTCATGGCTTGAAATTAATTCGCGACTTACATCGATTTTACAACTTGCTTATCGTAGATGAAACAGATATTTCATTCGTCAAATTTTTTTTTAAATTAAAAACCTGAAATATTGATAATACGTGGCTTACTAGGTATACATCCCACATGCCCTGAACGTTAAAAATAGTGGTAATGTATTTCGTACTCGTCGAATCATTTCTAATTCAGCCCAAAAATATATGTGTAAAACTGGTTTTTGACCATATACAAGCAGCACGTAACCCTTATTGTTCTGTTTTCACCTTTTGCTTTTATTCTCTTTCGTCAAATCTTATCTCTATGCAGTTTAAAGTGAATGAATAAAAATATTATGTCATCATATCTGACGAGCAGACAACTTTGTTTTTTTGCAAGTTAGCTTTATTGTAAAATTGTAGTGTCGAAAGCCATTGGATGTCTTCAATTTAGAGATTACAAATAAATTTGTCGTTTTTGGTAAAGTATTGAAAAATAAATTGTTGTACATATGCGTGCATTGGCTTAAAATATATCATACGTTACATGCTTTAATTCACTATTTTAATATGGGTTATTTGCTTTAGGATCTCTGACTGCAGAGTTAAAAACTTGAGCAACATCCATGAAACAAAATTTGAAATATATGATAAAACCTGTAACAAGGCAGCTGTGCTAGAATGAGTCGTACTTTCAATTGAAGTAATGTTGTTCTTTGCATTTTTCCTAATGAGTACCATTTACACGAGGTTCTACTATAACCTTGTCCCCCAATTTTTATTCATGATCAGAACTAATTAATTAATTATCTAAAAATGTATGCAAGCACAAATGCGAAGTGTTGTCAACAAAGGAGTTTTATACTTCCCAAATTATCAGAATAAAAAAGGTCTATATATATGGTCTTAAATCGTTCTTGCAGAAAAATGCTTTCCGACCTTACTTAGAAACTATCCAAAGCGTACGATGTACATTACCACCTTTACAACGATCAGGCCATGTGGAATGTATACCTGGTTAGTTCTCCAGTTTATGAAAGGTTGAAAAATCATTTTTTTTCAAATAAGTTTACTGTGGCATAATAAATTTACAGTTGTTTTTTTATTCTGCGAATTTCCCAATTTCTTTTCAGTAGGTTTGAATATAAAAGTAGGTTTAATTGACTTCAGTATACGCTTTATCTGCTTTTATTAAAATACCTCTTTAAGAAATTGAAGTTCTACATTTGATCCACGCGTATTGCACAACGCATCCTTTTACAATACATAGCATTACTTTATCAACATACAGGATTAATTTTCATATATTCAATAAACATAATGGACATTATGTTTATTTTCAACGTTCAGCGTGTGAAATGTAAACCTGGTTGCTTCGTTTATCGTGAAATATTAAATTTATAGTTGGTTTGTTTATTTTGTAAACTTTTAAATTTCTTTTTAGTCATTTTAAATATATGAGTATGTAAATGATTCCGTTCTGCTCTTTTATTGTTTTTATTAAAATACCTCTTTTAAAACTTTTGTTCTCATCACAATTCCTTTTACAAAAACATTTTTCAATCATTTAAAAAAATAAATTACTATTTTAACTCTAAGCGTATTGCACAACGCATTTCATTATTTCATCAACATTAGCTTATGTTTTGTATTTTTTCAATACAACAACGGTTGTCTTTATCACAATGTTGTCGTCATATATTACTTGCTGTATGTTCTAAACAAATCATCAATAACTTAATCTAGATTCTGTATTTTATTTTTACTTTAGATTCTTTTGCAATATCAAAATTGATTTTATGACTTTTCAATTGTAAATTTTGCTTTTACAAAAAAATGCGTTTAAAAATCTAGGATTTTCAGAATTTAACCATACGAAAAATAGATAAGAAATCTGCCTAAATAGCTAAGTGCCTTATACATAAACTGATCTAATATTCGCTACTTTTGCACTAAATTTCATTTGTCATATAAATCATTCATATATTCTGAATTGAATCCAATTAAAACAAAGTAGAAATTTAGTATTTCGGTAACGTAGAAGCTGTTTTAAGTTTACCAGATTTGCTCACTCTATAATATAATACGTTATCAACTTTGGATTCATTTTTGTTTACATTCAGTAAAATAACGCTAAAAGAACAGCACAGTCATAGATTACTGGTTGTATGTAGTAAAGAGTGCACACACCTAATTAGAACCATGATTTTGAGCAGTGATGGTCAAGTTTTATTAAAACTGTAATGTCGACCAGTCTAAAAATGCAGTCACAAGGGAAAAACTGAAGGTTGCATTTTTGATTGCCTTACACTGCAATTTCAATGACGCAATTATTGTCATGTTTAACATCATGATGTACAACTGGAGTTTTAATTTTTTTGACAAATATGTAATGATGTAATAATAACTATAAACGAAATGAAAAAAATATATTGGGAACACTTAATATCTCGTATGCAAGAGATGGAATCACCCACTTTACAGATAAACCTTTCCAACGTTGCTGACGCCAACACTTCTAAGATTTAATTATTGAAATGAAAATGTTTTATGGGCTAGACTTTTGTGCCATTCACACAATACGCATACTATACGAAACTATAAGCAAATGTGTATTTTTTAAATCATGAAATCGCAAACATTAATTTTAAATAAAAATTTTGTGTTATATTTTTTGTAGGAAGAAAACCCTAAAACATAGAAAAATTTTAACTTACATCGTGTACATGTAGGCACTTTTAACCATGCATTATTCTATAAATCTCGCAAAACATAAAATAAGTTACAATGAATGCAAAACATTTTGAAAAAAACATAACAGCATTTTATTACAGTTTACAATCCTGAATATTTTACAGTAGAATTAATAGAATAACATCAAAACTTCACAACACAATTAATCAGAAAAAATCAGTCAAAAATTCGGTTCCAAGTCTCTAGTACGGGCCATACATAAACCTTACTGGTCTCAACTCAACGTTCGTACACGCAAACTCAAAATGCGAGCGTACCGAGATTTATGATTTGTTAAAACTTATATTGAACTAAGTAGTTGCTTGAACAGATTGAAGATAATACGGAAAATGGTGGCTCCAATAATTGCTGCTATGCTTCTGTGCGTTGGATCCTGAAGAATTGTCTCAATGATGAAATAAGGTTAATCTTGGTCAGATGAAAGGCGTCCGATCTTATTGTGAATGAATTGGCGTCAACAAATATCTGTTTTGAAGCTCGCTTAAAGCTACCAGAAGAAGCCATACAAATACGAATACACGCTGAACACTACAATATTGATCGTGACTGCGCAGAGTACACCAAATACCAGAAAGAAAGTGATTTTATTTACAAGTTCATATTTTTGGTCTGAAAAGAAAAGGCGAAAGTTTAAGATATTTGCAGTCATAAGATGCAGTGCTCCAACAAGTACATAAAACAGGAGAATGTTTTTGTACGGGTGTTTCTTCCAAATACGTTTTGTGATTTTCATTCCAGTCAAGGGGTAATGTTTGAAAATAGCTTAACATTGCTTTCTACAGTTGAAAGGATTTTTTTTCAGATTCTGTCAGAAACATTTTGGGCATTAGCAAGTTGTGTAGCGTTCAAACCGTAGGTAGATCAAAAAGTTTACAAATTTGTTTATTTATGTGCTTTGTCTTCTGAGTTTTTTTGATGCTTTTTCTTGACTACATTTGGAAACTACAAAGTTTTCTTAATCAAGTAAGTAATGTATTTTTAGCAAAAGAAAATATTAGCACTGCACTTTTTATGGTTGATGGTTGTTCGCGCGCAACTACTGCTCTAAATGTAATATACCATATTTTAAGATTAGACGCAACCAAATAGTTTTTCCTTGCTTCTCAAGTTCAATTTCGTTTCACAAGTTGTGCTTTGATAATTGCAATACCAAATTGAATAATAAAAAAATAGTTCTACCAAATATGAAATAAGCTGTAAATAGTAAAAAAGAATTGATACTTCTTAAAATACTGAATCGCCAGTTGCTTTTGTTGACCGTATATTGAAAAATCTAGACTGAGAGCTCAGCACTTTGAAATTGAAAGTTGAAAATTGAGTAATACTTTACAATCTTATGGTTTTGTACAATATAAAAGGAAACCGTCAAATTGGAGGAATCTTTTTATAAATTTACCTTCACAAATTGCGCACCACAGGAGTTGATCATTATTTGAGTATGAAAAAATTGATGGTTCTTGTTGTTCCTATTTTGTGCAACGCTGACATTCCATTAGTACATTCTTTTATCAGTTTTGCAAAATTGTTTCGACAATTGTAAGAGGACTATGTAGGGGGATATAGCCGATTTTGGTGTCGCAAATAATGAATATAGAAATGCCCTCCGAATCTGCACAATTCGTCTACGCTGATGCGCTGCCTCCATAATTTACTCCTTGCTCACGTATACCTGCGTTTGCAAAGTTTAATATAAATTCACGACATTGATTGATTTTACAGCTTGCTTGTCGCACATGATACAGATATTCTATTCGTCCAAAAATTAGAAACTTATTCAACCTTGAAGTGTGGATAGTATATAAAAACAGCTTAGTTTTAAAATTTATTTGAAATGAAGAAAACCTTTTCTATTCAAATAGATTTATCCTGGAATATGAAATTTATAGTTGGTTTTTATTTTATTTTGCGCGTTTCAATGTTTTACGGTGGGTTTAAACTTATAAGTACGTTATATTTAACTAGATTTGCGTTTTATTTCATGTTATTTGAAAGACCACTTTATAAATTTTGATGCACCTTCAGGTCATATTTCTAGAAAAGCAAAAGCAATCTTGTTCAAATCACTTTATTCAATATTGAGGGCTATGTTCTTTTTATGCATATTAAGCGACATATTCCATTACATACAACAAGCTCCAATACTCTCTCAGGATTAAATTAATTTTCCTATGCTTTGAATAACGCAACTTTATTATTTACTACAGTATTACAATCATAGATTATTTGCTTTATGTACTATTCAAGGCACAATTCCGATCGAATTCAGTTCATAATTTTTACTTTTGTGTCTTTTGAATCATTAGCATTGATTTTTTGTTTAATAGATTTGACATTAACATTAACTAATTGTGAAGAAAGGTGATTAGGAAATTTCCTGAACAGTTTATATAAACGGCTATAGTATTCACCGCGTTGTAATCAAACTTCATTTCGGCTTTCTAAATCCTTCATTTATTCTGAGTACATCTACATTAACTTATTGATGTATAGAAACGTCTATGTTGCTTGGGATTATGCAGTTATGATATAAGTATAAAATATAAAGCAAGAATACGATTTTGTATATCGTACACTATATATGAACAAAATATTCATACTCGAGATTACAAATCTTACCCCAACACCTTGTAAATCAAATTCCAAAATTTGGATAAAAAAATGTATTAATACTAAGGAATCAACTAAACTAACTTTATGTCACTTATTTAATTATTTAAACACAATTTTTAATATAAAAATAAAAATTAAAACGACGAGTATAAAATTGGAAAGCTATTTTATTCAAAAAACATTTTTAAACACGGAATTAATTTACTATCTTTCATGTCTTACATTCTAATTAAAAGAATAGCATCAAAACTACGCAACACAATTAACCAGAAAAAATCAATCACGAATTGGTTTCCAAGCCTCCAGTAAGGACCATACATAATTCTTATTGGCCTCAACGCAAGCACACGCAAACTCATAATACGAGCATGTCGAGTTTTATGTTTTGCCAAAACTAATTTTGACCTAAGTCGGTGCATTTGAACAACTACATCGAGCATTTCGAGCACCCAACACACGGAGGGAAGTACTATACACATGCAAGTGAATAGGCCAATCGTGACAGCAACAAGCGAAATATATGTAATATGCGTAAGTTGTTGTGGCGAGCTTCTTACAAGTGTCCAAATCACACCAACCAAAATCCAGAAAATCCCACCAAGTCCAATGTGCAATGAACGGTTCAGTACAAATTCCATGTTTCCTAGTATTATCTGAGTGTAATTATAAGTTTGTGCAAACTCGAATGAAACTCGAATTCTAAAGAGCAGTCGTACATAAACTATTATTCTGTACAGTAAAGGCAGTATCAAACAATACAAAAAACAACTTGTGCGTCCGACTTCAATGATGACGGACAAGTTAAATAGAAAACGGAAAATGAGCGCACCAATAATTGCTGCATTGCTTCTGTACATTGGATCCTGAAGAATTTGCTCCAAGACGAAATAAGGTAAATCCAGGTTAGAAAAAAGACACCCCGTTGTAAAGCCCACTGGCACAAAAAGAGTTACCGGAATTATCGTGAATGGAATGGCATCAACAAGTCTCTGTTTTGAAATTCTCTTAATTGTCCCAAGCTTGGCAAAAATTTTAAAAAACGCATTTAATGAATCCAAAAAAGTGAACAAATGGCGAAACAATGTTACACAAACAAAACTGAGTGTAAAAAATATAGCAAATGACAAAAGGAAAGCAATTTGGCTTACCAATGCATAGCTTTGGTTTGGAAAGAAAAGGCGAAAGTTTATTGCAGCCAAAAGATGCAACGCTCCATGAAATCCAAGAAATATGAGCATGCAAATGTACGGAATGTTTTTATAGGAGTGTTTGTTATAAATTACTTTTGTGTAATTTTCGTTCCAGTCTATGGGAAATTTCCATAGAAAGCAGAAGGCAGTTTTGTACATTCCAAAGGCCTTTACCTCGGCTTCCGTCAAAAACATTTTGCGAATTTTCGAGTTGTGTGAATAGTTAGGCCTATGTAAAAGTTTTTGATTGTCTAGTAAAATTTGGGTTGCTTTTTGGACGACTCTTTTAGTAAATGCGTGCGTTTACATTGAAATTCCAGCGCTTATACAAAGCTGCTTATTGTCAAATTTAAGCGCTTAAAAGCAAATAGAAGTCCTAAACCTTATATGTTTTGTGGTTGACCGCGCGAAGTGGTTTTTCTGAACACTGTATACGATATTTTGAGATTAGAAAACAACCGATTATTTTTTTACTTGGCCTCTCACGCTTCCGCTTATTTTCTGAATTATTTACTTCCTTATTATACCTTCCGAATTCAATGTTAAAATTAGTTATACTGTTGGCAATATCTAGAGGAATACCATTGCAGAAACTAGTGCAAAGCTATTGCAGAAACGTTGTGCGTTGCGTTTGAAGAATACCATGTAATTGGAGTGTTTTAGCTAATAGAAGTAAATCCTTTAAACTTTACAAAGCTTTTCTATAACTAATGGCAATGTGAATTGTAAATTACAGGTGTTGAAATTTATGCGACAATGAGAAAATCGAAGGCTTCGAGTTCCTGGGTGTTGTCCTTACTACACTGTGTTAAAATTTCATTAACAAAAGTTTTATTTGTAACACGCTTCCTACTGTATTGCGAGAATTTCGAAATTACTTGATTAATGTAGATTACTTTCATGCGCGTGTACAAAAGGTAACATCCTTTTTCGTAAAAAGTTTTTTCT
>JAHZMT010004757.1:0-80040 GCA_027743785.1 Sinhomidia bicolor | reverse complement strand
ATACTCAAATTTTTGAATGCTCCGGTTTCCACTAGAAAATGATTTTTTCGTCACCAGTGAAAACACGGGAAAATGAATTTTATAACAGTTACGAATTCTTGTGATGAGAAAACCTATGCCAAGAAAAAGTGGGCCAGCACAAAACAATTCATTTTTTCCCTACGTGTGACATTTACGTTTTGTATGCGCTTGCTTGTTTTGTTATTCGACCTAACTTTCCCCTTGCCATTCATCAGCCACGGAGATTTATACGTGCTTTTGGTCACGGAGTTGAAAAAATATTTTGCATTCCGTATTCCCTCCGCTCACAATAGCTACACACATACATTCTAAATTGTTATTTTACATTCAGTCAAGTTACGAGTGCTTAGCAGCAAGCTCCCCGCCAACGTCAGTTTATTAAGCCTCTGTTGCTTGTATGCATGTACTCTACCATGTACTCCTGCTTTCACCACCCACTCACATTCCACTCAATATTATCGATGTAGAAACGGATGATCATTATTTTTATTATCATGTTACCCCGACCACTGCAACAAATTGTTACATGAATAAATTCTTCTTTTCATTCACTTTTCCATGTAAACCCTCGTTACTTCTTATTACAGGCTACATTTACAACATGAAAAATAAGTTGGTAATATTAATAATTTGTCATTTTGTGTTTTTTATTACGCTGACGCCTTCGCTTTCCATTTCTTGACTTTTTTATACTCCATCCTTTTTATCACCACAAAAAAGTTTGCAAAAATCTCCCCACGCATTTCACAGCAGTTTTTGCAAAGAAAGTCAGCTCACTGGAAAAAGTTCATTGGCATCGTTAAGCCAAGCAAAAAAATATTATGTTGATCACAAGATGGCTACAATAATGCAACGTAGGATTATTTTTTTCAATGAAGAGGACATTGTTCGATACTCGAGAAGGGGAAACTAAAAAATGTACCGACAAATCCCAACCTCGCACGCAGTCAGTTTAATGCCTTTGCCCTTCTATACGTATTTCTTGTGTTGGAGAAATTCGTGCAGTCATAAAATAGATTTATGGTACTTTTTCATCAGGATGACACATAGACGCATAAAGCACATCATTCCAAAGAGTACGCAGTGTGAGCTCAGTATTGATAATGATGTGTTATCAAACATCATCTTATCGCAAAAGTAACACGAACCAACACTAACACTATCCTAGGCATAATTAATACCAGGAACAGGAATATACCTAAGCATATAAGCACCGTAAGTTGGAAGCATATGGCTTTCAGTTTGATCCTAGTCGTATTCATCATCATCAAAAAAATGAAAAGGACATATAAAAAATCTCATCCTCCTCCAGGTCAATGCTACTACTACTCACTTCTCCCTAGTACCAGCTGTCACAATTTACCTAAAAACCGAGAAAAATATTTTCTGTGATGAAGCGGAAGATATCTGATGATGATGAGGATGAGTATGAAAAAACGGTAGAAAAATCTTTATAGTCTCTTATATGGCTTGGCAGCTGATTTACTTTTAGAGCTTTTGTTGAGCAGCAAAATAAAAAGATCAAATAGATTAGCATAAACGTTATAGAGTATCAAAAATGGTAGGGCTTTACATCACTTGATAATCCGACGATCTGACTAGAGCAGCTTCTCTCAGCATAATCGTGATTATCATATGAGCGAACGCCATGGGAGAACTCAACTATTAAATCTCAGGCTTAAACCTAATAATAAGTAAGCTTGTCTCTCTGCTCCTCGTGCTTCGCATTACTTACTGCTACAACTACAAAAAAACTAATTTTGCGAAAATATACTTAAGAATACAATGAAGTAAAGAAGGAAGGAAGCTGTTGAAAAATTCCGAACCACTAAAAAGCAAGCATATTATTCTTGAATGAGAAGATGATGACGAGTATACTGTATTTTTGCTCTATGGATTTCTGTAATATGAACAGAGGGAAAGGACAAGTGCATTAATAGTGAGTACGTTTTAAGTGTGCACGTATCTTTCTGATTAATGGAGTAGTGGCAGTGACTACATGAAAATCTTGTTATCGTCTTAAAAAGAGAACCTTGGGATTTGTTAAATCTCACCATACGGAGTCGTTCGTCACCGTCAACATTCACGTTCCTCTACATTATTATTAAAGTCTGTGCTCTTCATCACCACTACCACTGTCGCCATCAAGTCAGCACACAATGTCACATTTTTTTCTAGCAGAACATCTTGCACATAATTTTTTTGTAAGCAAAATTTTCCATTAAAATACAACATTACTTAAATAAACAATCAATTCTCTAGTTTAAAAAAATGCTGTGGAGTTGCACAATTAGCACATTTTTACGTAACTTTGTGTTATGCGGGAGGATAAAAGCATCATTTTTAAACATTTTCGTGCAAATTATAACTTGAAGCATGCACGTATAAAAAATGAATTAGCAAATAAAGTGGCACCAACAACTGCACCTGCTGCGAAGCAGAAAGCATAATCATTAGAATCCAGACCACTCAGACCTGTCAAACTTTACGCCATATTACCAGCACCTACAAAAAAAACTTAATATCCTTCTCATAAATCACCCTTTCATTCTCTCTCACTTTTTCCCCATTTCTCTGCTTACAAGCAGAAGAGGGCAGGAAAGTTCATTATGAAACTTTTTCATTATTTTTTTACCTACTATTCTACTTACTTACTTTCGACTTTCTTTTCCTGTTTCCTGAAAACAAGAGATGAGAGAAGAGTTTTAATAAGAAGAACTAGCAGGATGTTGATAGTAGCACTAGTAGTAATAATAATAATGGGATGCAGTCAAGTAAACTGATATGATATGAAGAAAAGACACTATTATTATTTCCATCGGAATCTCACGTGAGTAAGCAGAGTTAAGACAATGTTTTCCACCTTCATGGCTAAATATTTTTTACCTTCACTACTACATTCCACCCATCATCATCATCTATGTGAATTTTATGTACTCGTACTTTCACGTCTATAGTATGCGTGCATGTATGCACTCGACTTGTATTCATAAATGATGACATTTAAAAAAATCTCTACTCATGGATCCATATATCCACCTTAGCTACAGACATCTCACTGGCTCCAGGTTCCTTTTCACTTGAGTGAGAGAACCAAAAAATCTGAAACCGTGCAAACGGTGGTGACGACCAACTACTACAAATGGTGATGTGTGTGGCATGGCGTGCGGTATGATTTTTTCCCTTGCCTAATCTTTCTTACTTTTTGTATTAGACGACAGATATTACACAAGTTTGATATGATAAGTAGGATAGGATATGGTATAACCTAGCCATAAAATATTCACCAAGTCAGTCAGCCAGCAAACATACGAGCGGAGAAAAATGTCAGACAAAGTTGAGTAGCAGAAGAGAGGATAAGGTAAAAGTTGCGAGGTGGAGGAAAAGGAGCCTGACAAGTTGGCGCCACATTCTCACATTTTGCATCACCACTTCACCACCACCAGTAGTAGTAGTAGCAGCAGCAGCAGCAGCAGTAATACGGGAATAAATGAATCAAGCATCTGCACTATCATCATCATTAACTTTGCTCATCATCATTTTGGTAATATATTATGATGGCGATCATGATGGTGAACATGGACTAAACACAAAAGGAAGCACGACATGCCGTGTGCCACACCACCAATGCAATGGCAGCCATATCTACTAGTATTACGCCACCGACAAAACAAAAAAAGTCGGAACAACAGCAAAATGAAGAGTGGCGGCAGTTCTCTAGTGAAAGATATAGATAGTGAACATTGCTATTATCATTGCTATTTTTCCTGTCTTGCTCATCATCATCATCTGTCTACCACCTTAACAGCAAGGTAGCTAGTTATTATTATTATTACGGGGGAAGAGCCTAGCGCTGCTGTGAAAATTATACTACTCCAGTGCAACTGCTGTATTTTCCGCAGGGAAGCAAGCAAGGTTGCCAGGAACTAGGGCACTCATCATCCACACAATATCCACCTCCGTCATTATTGCCTCCTCTCCTCCACCAGCATGTAGAGACAGTATATAAACAACCTTTTCCACACATGTTTACTCATGCTCGATTCGTTGTTACGCATCCGCCGTATTTGTTTTTCTAACTGCTGCTGTATATCTGCGTGGTGATAATGATGATTATGGCAATGGCACCACTAACTGTCATATTTTCACTTTACTCCCCACTAATAATAATAAAGCATCAATTATCAGTGCTTCCTTTTCCATTCCTATTTTTCTCTTTGCAAAAAAATCACTGCTTTTTCTACGACGCATAAAAATATAACGAGAAAAGATATGGAGTAGAAAGAAACGCGCAAATTTTTTTTGTTATTACTGCGATGATGCTTGTTTGTTTGTATGTCAGAGATCCTTTTTCACTTTTTTTATGACAAGCCATATTTATTTGCATTTCCTTCTCTTATAACAGCAAGCAACGCACTAGCCATTTAACTAACAAGCCAATCAGCCCAACGGAAAGAAATATCCCTTGGAGGAAAATTAACTGTCAGTCAATCAGTTGGTGAAGAAACTACTCTTGCTTTTATGATTGGTTCATCATCATCATCTCTTTCGAAGGCCTTTATTTTCTTTATGGAAACATAAAGGAAAAGTGTGCAAAGAAAGGGTGTTCATGAGAATGAAATAATAATATCAACAACAAGATTTGCCAAAACTGCCAATCAACTTGGGTAACGAGGTGAGCGCGTAATATCTTCTAGGGGTTTTCGCTACTATTACTTGGCTTCCACATGACTATATAATTACAACTTGCCATATGGAAATAGACTCGATATACATATCATCATCACTGCTGCTACTGGCCTTCGAACCATTTTAGCAGGGAAAATACCAACGACATGACTAAACCACTATAAATGCCACATGTGCTCTTCTAAACAAAATTGAAACCTGACTCCGTTTCCATTTTTCTCTTCTCTTTTCTACTCACTTGATCGTTTTTAGTCTCTTTTTGCATACGACGTTTAAGCAATCAAAAAAAATCTACAAACTGACCCAAATTTTTTTTGTACGGGAAATAAAAAAAGAAGAGCTGAGCATAAACGTTGGACATGATCGTAACACCTGGGCCTGGAGGCTATTATAGCACTCCATTCCGTTTTACGCAGCAGCAGTCAAAGAACTTTAAATGGAACATGATCTGATGTCCACAAGTCATTTTGCGGTTGGTCACTACTACTACCATTTTCCACTGAGGACCTACTATTATCGCTTTTATCCAATCTACCAATTTTGAGTTGACACTGACAAAACAAGACGGGAACATGAAGAATGCATTTGACGCAGCTCTGCTCCTCTTCTCTACTATAAAAGAAGATTATCTTATTTTGGATCCATGTCAAATTCACACAAACGACAATAACATTATCTTTCCTGTTCATCAGTTCAACTCTAGATAACATTGTGGACCCTTATGGCCTGCCACAGCTGAAGCAATTAGGCCAAAAATAAAAACAATTGCTTTGCTCTTTTTTGCAAACCTTTATACTGGTGCATGTGTGCTGCGTAAATACATACCTAAACTGCTACACCGTAAAAACAAACAATATCAGATATTTATTAGTACAATATATTTATAGCTCGCCTGACAGCCGTCGTATAATTGCTCTACATTACATTTATGTTGACAGTCGAGGCTTGTCTGTTCCAAAAAAGTTTCCAGGAACCCTAGCTCTCTCTCTCCCTCTCTCTCTTCTCTGTCCACTAATACATTTTGCTTGCTCTCTTTCAACTCGACCGGAAAAACGAAAAAAAGAGAGATTAGACAGCAGTTTTCTCAGAATAGCTTTATGTATGTACATAAGCATATATTGTTTTGCTACTGCTGCTCATACCAAGCCTTGTTCATACATACAACAAAAAAAACTAAACGATTGTACGGTTGGATGGATGGCCAAAGTGGACAAAAACTAGCCATTATACAGAATTTTTACATTAATACTACCATTCTGAACAGCGTATGTCATGACTTATTCAAAAGTATGTATGCTTTTCATCAAACTACGACACAAGCCTTTTTTATGGCTTTATGCTAGACTGTAACAAGAAGAGTGCATGGAGCTAGTCGTAAGAAGTTCATTAAAAATGGATGATGAAATGAATAAAATGGTCTCTTGTAGAGTTTCACGTGTATGTACCGTGACTCTGTTGCAATATACAGGGTAAACGCTTTTGATTTAATATAATAAAGGATGGTCCGTGTTCTCGGTACTTACCTTGACTTAGAGGTTAAATTGGGGTCACTATGTTTTCTTCGCTCTCGGGGTTGCTTCTAAATTACAAAAGCAAATACCACATCAATAAGTAATGAACACACGTCACATCATCATTAAAAAAGAGGAAAAGAGCGCATAATGTGTTGATGATGAAGATTGAATGATAACATTGGAAAGTGCTTTATCAATGAGTGACACTTACTCTTTGAGGCTCCTTACAGCTTTCTGATCGTCCTACGTTTGAATTCCTCTTTGGTTCCTGCCGTACACTGTTTAGCAATTTTTTCAAAAAAAAAAAAAAAAATTAGAAATGAAAACAAGCGGATAAAAGCTGGTAGTACCCATAAAATTAAATTTCATTAATTTTTTCTTCGTCGCCTCTAGCTAATGCTGCTCCACCACTAGAAAAAGTGTGAGTTGACAGGACGTACAGATTACGAGTGAGATAACCCGGGTACCTCTTAAATATGCTACACTCTAGCCCATACCGTTCACATACGGCGTGGTGATTGCAAACAAAACTTTGGGAGCGAACAAGTTGACCGCTTGGTCCCACGTACGACCTCCACATTGTAACGGTAAAACTGTTACATCTTCACTCACACAAAATGATCTAATTTTGTGTAATACTCAGATGTTACAACTCAACTCAAATTATTCGCTCTTGCTTGTAACGACACACATCATCATCAAGTCAAAATTAATATTAATTCGCTTTGCAATGTGAAACTACTGTTCATTTTGTGCTGTTGTTGTGAAGGCTAGGTAGTAGGATGCAGGATGGTGAAAATAGGCTACAGAGTGTACGAATTTACTAATAATAATAAGTGGTGCAAAATAATTTATTTCTAGTAGCTTGCTTAACATTCAGTTTGTGCGTAAAGTGTACAATGTAATTTTGTATTAATGCAGAGCAGACGTAGAAAAGACTGTACAATTTTAATTAGCAGTAAAGAAAGACCACCACAAATTTTCAAGGAATTTCCAATGTTTCAGCAAAAAAATTTCCTCCTTGTCAATCAATGCCAAGTTATTACACTTTCAAAGTGTAGATATGAGCAACAAACAATCTAAGCAGGCGCATATCACAATTTTCCAGTGTGCCAATATTTAAGACTACGGTTGAGTGACGGAAGGCGTTACGCGTTACCGCGCTCCGCCTCTCTTATTTCTTTTATATCAAATATCTAGCAATAATATCAAATTAAAGCCAAGAGCCAGCAACAGTAGCTAATTTTTATGGTGTTAATTAGACTAATTACATTACAACAACAAAGAACAGCTAGCAAATATTAACTTTTTATCTGTACCATCAGTATTGTACGTTGCTACTGACATGAGTGCTATTAAAAAGTATGACGGTTCTCAGTGGAAAAAATTTAGACAAAACCACAGTCGACTGTCCAATAAGCAATCAGTTTCAAATTCAAAAACCACAAATCAAATTTACCTACTTTAAAACTTGACTTATGGTGGCTACAAAATATGCTGACAACGATTCTGCTTCAATACACTCTACCAATTACAAAGCTTTCCCTTTTTACCAATGCCTAAATAAATATTATTATATTATTACAAATTACAATGGAAGTTTTAATAAAAATCACGCCACACGTGTTGTTGCATAGAAAATAAAACAAAAAAAAACATTTTGTTCAGCTTCAGCATGACCATTTTCGTTTCAAATAATAGGTCATTTTTGTTACAAACAAAAGAAATTGAATCGAGGACTTAAGATGAACATCAACAATAGTACGACAACGACTTAAATCTCTCGTAGATCCAATTCAATAAGGCTGCGATCTGGCTTATCATCATGATTATCCAATAAAGATACTTGCATGATGCCAAAAACAACTTCCTTTTTTATTTTTCTATAAACAAACTGAAAAAAAAACAATAAATTCATGTTCTCTATTTTTTCAAAGTTCACAAAAGCTTTGTTTGCGTACAAAACCCTACTAAAAATATTTTTAAAGCCCTTTTTTCCCTAGCCATATATTTTTTTTCGTGTGCTGTCATTCTTGTTCACTGCTTCCTCCCTTCCATTTAAAAAAAGCATTTTATACCCTGCCACAATCTAGAGTAAATCAATTGATTTATGACTTTCTTATTCACTTTTTTACGAAAATCAGATAGATAGATGGCGAAAAGAAGTAAAAAGTATATGTTTGCCTGCTATAGAATATAAAAATAAAATATGCATTATTCATCATGATGGCAGGATGATGCAGTACGTGTGTTTCAAAATCCCTTGTTTGGTTGCCTGTTTGTGTAATAGTTAGTAGTGTGCATTGCTTTGGTTTATATGCAGATATCAGTCCAGGAAGTTCAAAACCAAAACCGCCGATACCAAAAAACACCAGGAGCAACATACACAGTAATATATGAGCTAGAAAGACATGATGACAAGGCAAAAGGGAAAAGAAGAGCCTATGGTTTTTAATGTTTGTTTTTATTGGCTGGTACTACTGCACTCTCATGTCTTGATGAAGATGGAAACTCTTACACTACATTCTCTCCTCTCTATCTACAGCTGGTTCACAAGACACTTCTTTCCTTTTACACAAGAAATGAATTATTCAAACCAAGCAGAGAGAGAGAAAAAACAGAGGACCACCAAAAGTCATTCATTCTCAACCAAAGTACTCCTTCTTTTTGCTGGTGTAAAACCAAAGGGTTGTTCCATCCATCAGCAGCGAAAACCTTCCCCTGTTTTTTCTCAAGACGCCACAAAATGTGGTTTCCGGATATCTCTCACAAACTTTTCTGCTTCTCAAACTCTCACACATCTATAATTCAGCTACTTGCTCCTCTCCCACTCGATAATTTATAATAGGTACGTGTGCATCACTTACCGGTCCATTTCTTCATCTTCACAAACGAGCCCATCATTCTCCAGTCGCTCCTCGCTTAGTGTATCTGGTCTCCTATCTCCTTTCAAGTTGCTCGCACTGCTTCCAGAACCTGTTACAGGTCGATCACCTATTCAGAATGGAAGATAAAAAAAGGAAATCAAAATTTGAGTTATATTTTTTCCGACATCATATGTCATGTCGATTTTAATTAACAATCATGTATATCAATAGGTATCATGCTATAAACGTTAACATTTGCTGAGGTATGCATCCGCATGATTCCCCATTCATAGAGAGATGATGAGCAGTAATGAGACGTTGTTGCAATTACTTAAATTACAGGTTATATGTACACAACATTATTATTTTATGTGAATTAAATTATAGTAGAGATCAATGCAATCCCACAACATTCCATTGCAAGTCATGCGACGAAGCATCCTTCACTCTCCGCCTGCACACACGCACATATACTTATCGCATCTGCTCTTCTGCTCCATTTCTTCTGACTTGAGCGTGGAAACCTGATATTCAACTTGCCACTTAATATGTTGTCCAACAGAATCCATTTATACACGTTTTAAAACAAAATAGAGAAACTATTTATATACATGATACAAGGCAGAATGATGACAAGCATAGTTACAAAGATCATCAGGCAACTAGGTATGTGTGCCTACATCCTAATAATTGCATTTGCTTGACCAGTTTTTTATTTTTAAAGACTTGTTCTTATTCCATCATTACATACATACATACTTGTCCCATTTTCACTTTTATCAATCTTTCTTACGATCATGTTATGCATGAACAAGATAATTTACACGTTCAAGACGGACGGCGCAAAAAAAATAAGTCATTTAATTACGTACGTACGTAATGCAGTGTGAATAATTCCAACGAGTATAATATACCTACGCTTTTTAGCGTCACCTGTCACAACAACTAATTAATAATTGTATAATTTATTTAGATAATAATTATTGCATAGTTGCGCGACGCAAGACAACAGATGCGTTTTCAATGACTTCCGAATGTTTCTCACGGAGATTAATAATGTTTGTTAAAAATGTAAACTTTTTGTTTATGTGCATTCATTTAATAAGTGAAAGGGATTTCGTGGTAGCTAAACAGCTCAACCCAATAAAAATGGTGCCGCCACAATTGAGTTGTCATTGTGTGTCAACCACTGCATACTACTGCAAACTGCTAGAAATGACAATTTTCCCGACATCACAAATGTGTCAACAGCATCATTAATATTACATCAAACAGAACGACTGCACCAAACGATGCACTAATTCTTTCCTTTCCTTCTTTTTTATAATAATCTTCTTCACAAGAGCCTTTTTAGCCTCTTTGTCGCTACCGCGGTTGAACATAACGAGATCAAAAATAGCAAGCAATATTTTAGTGCCACAATGCCACCCAGAGTCAACAAGACTCACTCCCGTTTTCGTTGTAGGTAAAAAACAACATATCCATATCAACTTTGTTGAGTTACATACAAATAAGTATTTATGATGACGACGGTAATTACGATTGGTCTACAAAAAATAAGAGTTGTACCGTGTCAAATTTATAGTACAATTCGTAATCTTCCTTTATCGCCACAACCGTCATTTTGAGTTCTCTTTATAGTGTTTATGCACTCCAAAGAGTCCATAATAATTTGTCATAAACATAAAAGCAATAAAGTTTTCAAAATTTTTTTACACTTCATCGAAATTACTTTTATGCTGAGCTTTTATGTCTTCTTGACTGGGATATATACTTTGAAATTAGGTATCATTTTACATGTCACAATACATAATGCAGTTTCCTCGCAATGAATGGGTGCTACTTGCTGTTCCACAGCAGTGAAAGCGATAAAATATCAAGTCAGCCATGAATGATGATGACCCTCCTGATAGGATAGACTGCTATAAGCTCTCTTGAGAAAATAAAAAAGTTTTCCCACACTTTGATCTTCACCACGAGTAGCAACCAAGTTTCATCATCAAGACTGCTCTCAGTGATTTTAGTAATTGGCGATTTGAGAATTAAAATGCACAAAAAATGCACCAGAAATTATGTGAACCGTAAATATTCCCCCATGCTACCACCAGGGCACGATGGGCGATGTCGTAACAAAAATTGTAATGCGATACTTTATATGATACCATCATCGTTTCAAAAAAAATTAAAATCATAACGATTTTTTCCACTCGGATCGCTTCGTATAAAAAACAGATCTAAACTCAAAGATTGCTCTATCCTAAAAAAACACTTACTATTACAACTTGCTACTTGTGTGTTTTTGTGATGTGACGTGTTTTGAAGTATAGTTACACACTTACTCGCGTAATGACACCATTTATACATTTTTAAGATTCTTGCATAAACAGCAGCATAAAATATGCAGTTGTTCTCCTACAAATAAAACAGCAGAGTCAGGTGCTACAGGTAAGTCAAGTAAAATTATTTATAAACGCCCAATTATTTTTTAAAAAAGAATTCCCTACTACCATCATTTTGCCTACTCTTCATCTCATTTCGCTTCACCCTGTTTAAATCTCCAATTTGACCCAAATTCCATTCATTTTCATTTCATTCAACGCACAGCAGCATCGTAGTAGCTAGCAGTGTGAGCATGATCATTAAATTAGTATTGAAATGAATGAATGAGTATAAGATTACTATAATATGACGTCAAGAAGATGAATTGAACATCCCAAACTACCACTTTCATCATCATCATTTAACAAAAATGTGTTTCACAGTCGGTTGCAAATTGAAAGGAAAAGGCAAAACAATACCAAGTAGAAATAATGTAATCTACATGTTCATGTTACGTTGTTTTTTTGTCAGTCGTCGTGACTTAATCTGCGACAATACATCTGTCTTCCTCTCTTTTCAAATTGGATCTCGCCGTCTACACTTCTACCATTGGGTTTTTATATACCTTTTTTATTTAAATGTAAAAAAAATAATAAAAAGCAAAATGAAAAAAAAGTTACGTGTTCAACATACATGCATGATTGTTATTGCCAGTGGCACCACCACTACCATGACTGATTAAACTCAAACATAAGGAACCAACAACAGAAATTCTGTTGTTAAATGCTGATAATGCTGATGACGACGACGATGATGATGTTGGTGGTGGAGGAGCTGGTCTACTGAAAGCCTTGCTTTTTGGTTGTCGAGGTGGCGGAGCAGGAAAATCCTCTCCAGTAGCTGATGTTGCCAGCTGGAGCATAAACTCTTCCAGTGAATATGACGGCATTGGTGGTGGATGTGGAATTCTGCTCAGTGGAGAGTCGTTCTTGTGATGACGATGCTGTTGACTGTACTTTGTCGATGCTTTTGAGGATACTGACTGTTCTGACGCAAGTAACGGTATTTTCCTGTTATTATTATTACTATTGTTATTATTTGCGGTTGTTGATGATTGATTATGGTGATGGTATTGACAAGAAGGATAATGATGTGGACTTTTCTTCTTCTTGTCTAAAATGTCATTTAAATTATGCTGACTTTGTTTCGGGGAACAAGTCGCTACTTCTGCAGTATGCCTTCTACCACCGCTTCCACCACCAGAAGCTTCTCGTTTCACCTTTTTTGTAAACACAATTTCCCTTCCGTTGATGATCAACGCCTCCATGGTTGAGTCAGCATTCCAACTGTGTGGTCGCCTGAGTCCGTACGCTGGCTCTCTTGGAAGTGGCAGTGGTGGTCGGCCTGCATGTTGATGATGATGGGGTGGAGGTGGATGGGGAGCCGCGGCGCCAGAAGCTGAAGGGGACGGTATATAAAACTTTGACTGTGAGGGTGAAATGGTCACTGGCGGTGCATATTTCTGACTGGAGCTCCGGCTCACTGGATTTGATGAGAATCCTGAGCTTGTTGAAACCGACGTAGTGGAAGATGACGAAGAGGACGTGGAAAGGATGGAATTGGATTTAGAAAGGGTTACAACCACTGAGTCGGTTGAGTTTGCTTTAACTTTGGCTTGATGATGATGATGACGCTCCGCGCTGGCACGAGTGGAAGAAGCAAGCTTCGATGATGATGATGATGGCGATGGTTGCTGTCCTTGAACCTGAATTGGATTTGGTAGCAGGTCGAATGCAGAGTTGAGGCTGTTCCTTAAGTACTTTTGTTGAAGGAGAGAAGAATCTCGTTTACCAGCTAATCTTCCATCTCTCTCTCTTTTCGTAATGCCCTCAGGAGGAGAAGGACACGAGGATGGAGAATGCTCATGACTATGAATACTGTTATTACTTTGGTGCTGTTGCAGTAGATTGCCACCACCTCTACCACTGCTCGAGGGTGAAACAATCTGTTTTAAATTGGTACTTGTAGGAAACTCGTAGAAATCCTCGGTAGATCCAGGCACAGATGACGACGACGCTATACTCACGTTATTACTATTGCTACCGTTATTCTGACTTGCCAAAGTTGTTATTCCAACACCACTTGCAGTACCATCATTTCCACATTGATGAATATTCGTGAGGGATCCAGAAATATTGACTCTGGTGGAAGCACCAACAGCAGCAGCAATGCAAGTGGAAAGATCCTCCGCATTGTCTATACTCTTTCGGGGTCCGTACATGCACGGGTTAAAGTTTACAAATTGCCAGTCTTCCTCCACTTTTGAGGAAGACGAGCTCTCATGCGAATGTGAGGTTTTCCTCAACGCCTCTTTGCGGCGCTTGATCCTAGTTCGTAAATTATGCATTTGGTCCGTTGTATATTCTGTCAACCACATAATAACCAAACTGTACTTCTACTACTACTCCAACTACATTTCTTTGGGAAAACATGGACACTTTTTTTTGGAAAATCAGGGCACACTAAAGGGAAGCTACTCCACATAACAAAGAAAACAAGCACGTCACATGCAAAACAACACAACAATAGCAAAAACGGATAGAGTTTAAACAACAAAAACAGTAAAAAATAATAATAGTATTAGAAATACTAAAAAAATTGATGATATAAGTATGAGGATACCACACCTTACTCTCTCAAAAGTTCAGGGCAAATAATAAGAATAATAAAACTCTCCGTGTGGAGCCAATAAAAAATTCATTTCTAAACACAATGTTGGTTCGTGTGTGGTGGAATTGTGGAATGTTTGTTCGCACCCAGAAATCCAATACTTGAACACGACCACACCAAGTAAACTAGCAAGGTATGTATATGTAGTAATCCGTCAGACTCACTCAGAACTCAAAAGTTTCTGGTGGTGATGTACTTTTTTATTTAATAAAAATCACACAAAGTCGAGTCACGATACTGGTGAAACTGAAACAAGACTCTGGCTGTCATAAAACTCGATTAATAACAATATTTTTTCCACTGTTGTTGCTCCTGTGATATGATGATGATGCTCTCGCAGGAAAAAGATTGAAAAAGATGATGCGACTCATATGGCTACACTACACTGTACCGGAATCAGGATGGTGATGATGATGATGATAATAAGTCTGATTGGATTTGAGAAGCATGAAGGCTTCACAACTGATTTACTATTTGGATATTTGAGAAGGAGAAAAAGGAGAAGCGTCCGTTTTGCAATGACGAATATGACGATGAATAATTCTCCTTTATCTCAACCAATGAAACTTCACACAGAACAGAAAATTCATACATATATTTTATCTCAATCTACCAATCTCATAATCTTGGCACGTTACAACAAAAAATACATAATATTTTACTTATTATTATTATTATGAAGATAGCGTTACATTTTTTTCATTTGAAAAAATATAATGTACGCCGTACTTCTCCACTGCATACACAATCTAGGGAGACGGAAACATGACGCCGCAAAATATTTACTGACGCCAACATCACCTCCCCTTCTCTACCTCAACACAACGAACAATACTATACTTGTCTCTCTCTCTAAACATTAAAATCTAACGTCTCATCTAAGCGTTACTATATATCTAGTGGAGGATGATGTATATTACAGTAAACTATTTTAAACAACTACATCAACTTTTGCACCACTCACTGCACTTTACACTTGAATGTCTCTTTATTATAATTCATACACAAAAACTATGCATCCACTTTACTCGTATATTTACAACAACTACTCTTTCTCTTTTGTCACGCTTTAATTTTCAAACTGATTGACTGAGTATGACTGAATCTTTTATTTTTTACGATACAATCAAAAACTGCTTGCTTGCAAAAAAATTTATCCACTTTATTCTTCATTCATCCTCCATTCACTAAACCATGCTAGTAAAAAACTCTCACGAAAAATAATCTCAGTAAAAACGCTGGCAGTTAACAAGTGTTGATATCGCCACACCATTACTGTCACAACAACAATAATAGCAAAGAGGCGCAATGGAAGTAGTTGCTGTATTTTTACGAGAATGGTGATGATGTGGGCTTCTAGTTTTTCTCTCTAAGCATCTTTAACACAATAAGTAAGTAGTAAAGTAAACACAGAAAAGTCTTGTTGTTGCGTTACTCTTGTTTCATTTTAAATTTACTCAATTGGATTGGGTATATACGCCTGCCTGTTGCATGAATGAGCGAGCAGACAAGGGAAAAAAGGAATTTGAACAAGTCTTCTAGTCGCAAGGAATG
The DNA here is from genome assembly GCA_027743785.1 of Sinhomidia bicolor. Lineage (NCBI taxonomy): Eukaryota > Metazoa > Arthropoda > Collembola > Entomobryomorpha > Entomobryidae > Sinhomidia > Sinhomidia bicolor. The sequence continues at coordinate 64,346 of JAHZMT010004757.1, read as the reverse complement.
GAAAATTATTACACAAAAGAATTTGCAATTTTCCTACTCAGCCAACCATCATGAGGATGATGATGAGTCTTCTTTGGTTTGGCTGTCGTTAATAGTGCTGCTACTATTGCATTTTTGGTTTTGAATTTGAATGCTTCTTTTTTATTTTATGATGAGGATGACGCTACTAGAGCTCTGAAGTCGTCACTTGTTTTAATAGTAACCGCACCGCAACAACACAACACAACTACACCAGCCCTCGAAAAGTAAATGTAGCAGACAAAACCAACGAGTAACTAACCAACCAAAAAAAACTCAACTGCTGCCTATGAAAAAAGCTTGAAGGAGCATTTTCTTTTTGGTTTGTTTCTACAGCGTTCGTTTAGACCAAGCTAATTTAAATTTTGAATCAGAACAAAACATGCAAAGTTTGAGCTTCTTGAGATATTATTTTCCGCCGCTACCTTTTTCTTTGTAGAGGTAACAAAGCCAAGAAAAGAAGTAACAATGACAGTGATGCTGGTGGCACTAGCACTACATATTAAACAGATCATTTTTCCTACTGTAATAAAATCCTAAATCCTACCCAACCCATGTAAAATGACAAGGTAGCTAGCTGGCTATATGTACATATCTTCCTCGCTGATCATGATGATGATAAAGTACCAAAAAATCACATTTCCCCTTAGGATGCTCCGTGTGTGTTGCAATGAAATGGTATATTTTAACTTTAGAATCTAAAGAAGCACGTACCACAACAAACAGAATAGGTACAAAAAAATTGCACGGAACCACAAAGACAAAAATCAAATGAAGAAACTACTAAAAAGTGAGCAAAAAATGTTTTGTACTTGAGATGTATGGGTGAGCGAACCACCAACCCTATGGGTTAATGTCTAAGAAGATTTGATGAGTCACACTTTTCCTTATCCTGCTGCTACTAAAATGCAAACTATAAGAGGGGAACAATTTCTAGGGAATTCCATGCATCTTACAATGAGTAAGGCAAAATATGCATCATGACTGTTAAGCTAACAATGTATGTAATACAAAAATTCGCATACCGATACACACAATGCGTACAGATATCTACAGGTACAACTGCGGTACAAATTGAAGGTATATTTTTATGCTAATTTGCATCAAGTTACTTAATTTCCGTCATCATGATGAGTCTATCTTAACGGATCATTCCCTTTTCTTTCTCAAGTTTATAGTGTAAACATTATGAAAACAAACTTTAGAAAGATAGCGAGATGGCAAAATATAAAAGCAGGGAAAATGAGCAAATGCATTTGAAAATTTATCGTCATCCTTAGCAGGTATGCAATATAGAAAGGGGCTTAAGGGATAGCGAAAGATAAACTCGAAATGCCTTAAAACTATACATTAATCCAATCCAGCAGCATGCTTTCATGAGTTTCAAAAGTGAAGCTAATGATGATGACTGATGATATCCATCTTGTTGCTATTATACGTAGTCTTATGCAATCATAATCATTATTATCCTGGCGTCTACCTCTATTATATCATATATATATACGCTACTTGAAACGCATGGCGACTGTATTTTTATGGGTACCATTATCGTCGTAATCAGCAGTACTCCGATAAAGCACACAATTACCACAATTCTACACTGTTGTAGTGACCAATGCAAGTTTTACAGCAGAGTTGCTGCTGTTGAATGCTACGCTATTTTGGCTAAAAGTGCTCCCTAGAATTTTACTACTTTAGTCACGCATTACATTTTTATACAAAAAGAATGTTTAGCGTAATGAAAGATTATGCAGCGATGCTGCCAAAATACCAACTGTTTTCAGAATTAACTTGCAAGGCAAAGAAGGACAGATAAAGACGAGCTCTTTAAACTGTAAATACACGATGATACATACCAACAACAGCAACAACAGGTGGGCTAACTATGCACTAGACGTACCTCTTAAGAGTTTATTTTACAAACATGAAGAGAAAAACAAACAGAAAAGAAAATATTATGCAAACCTATTTGTTCAACTTGCTCATAATGTATGCATGCATGTTTACAAGGAATTTTCTCCCTTCTTATACCACCATTCATTGCATAACATATTGCATTACTTACTACAAATATTTGCCCATTTTTACCCATTCTATTTTGAAAAAACAGCAACGCAACAAAATAAAGAGACTTTTTTTTCTTTTTCAAATGTGCACACATTAAATAAATATCATGCATACTAAAGTCTATCTCAACTCATCTCCTTCCTTCACTCCTCCAAAAATTGCCCAATTTCTACATTCCATTTGACTCATATTTGTTTGCTTTTCACTAGTAGTTTGAGAAAAAAGGAGGGAAAAGGCAATGCATCTATTTGGAATAACTTTAAAAGTTCTTTTTACATACAGCATGCATAGTCGTACAGCATAACCTGAACTACAATTTGGAATCTTTATACCACTACTAGTCTATACACAGGCGCGCAACTTTTCCTTTTGACTCTTTTCTCCATCTTGCTCCTTCAACAAAGTTTTGTAGAGAAGATGAGCTCCTCCTGGTGCAAAATGCCACACCGCAATAACAATAAGTCACAATGACATGTCAGAGGGGCGCACACAAATCGTAAATTTTCCTTAAGAATATAATTTGTCAAAAGAATAGTTTTCTTTTTTTCTCATCACAGTCCACATCTTCCCAACATACGTAGTTACACATTTTGGGAAACAATGTCAACCACCTCACTCTATATACTCTGTATTATCATCTTTATTCCATGCGGAACAGCATCAGAAAGAAGCACCTTGAGAAAGGAAAATACAAACTTTGTTTCATTTTATTGTGTCTCTTTTGTCTGCAGCACAAAAACGCTCGTCATTTCCTTCTCTTCTTTTAATGTTCATTTACACCCATCACTATACATACACACACTTCAACTTTTCCCCTCCTTTGGAGTCACTAGAGTGTGCAATATGCCATACCACAATGATGACTCTGCATACCAGTCACTTGTCTCACAATTTTATTCGCGCAGGTGAAATTCTTTTTTACTTTTTTTTATTCACAGTGGCAAAAAATAGGATTTCAGTCAGCCAGCTCAAACTTGTTTCAGTTGTGAACTCTGCTTGCTTCTCTTTTACTCACTAACAATCATCCTTTCAAATTTGCTCAATTAACCGAACAAGAAAACTGCTGCGACGAATGCATAGTCAAGCAAAAAAAAACTTTTTTCAAGAGGAGAATAAAGACGAACGACGACCTTAATTTAATCAGTCGCCACTTTAAATTCCATCACACCGTATACTACCAATTGCTTATAGTATCTCTCCACTGTACTTTATATTATTGCTATTTGCTATACATATACCTACCTACATACTTTTTTCCACATCACCCGTCACCACCACAAACAAACTTTTTTAACTCTTTTCCTCTTCCTTTCAATAACTCAACACGGCTACTCAAACTCAACCGTCTGTTATACAACACAGCACATTTATAATACGACAAAAAATATATCATATCTAATATTCAGCAACAACCAACTTGATTTTTTTTACCAGAACAGCAGCACCGCCATATTTTACTGCGCACACTAAAAACTAAACTAGTCTTAAAGGAAAGAGACGGATTATTTTCAAGCAAAAAATAGCCATAAAAATATTGAGTAAATTCAAAATCCCAAGTACATACAGTCTATTAACATTACAAATTTGTAGTAATAATTATAATTGCAATGTGACTACACAAAAAACAGAACCCGTTTGTAAGCCCATTATTTCGTATACACTTTTATAGTACCATGTGTTATATAGCATCCTTTCAAATAAAAGGCCAAAAATGGCCAGTGCCAGCCAATATACTGTTTAGATTTGGCTATTGCACTAATAATCTAACAGAACTGTCTGCTACAGTCCTGCACTGAGTTTCGTGAATGTAAACTAGGAAGGAAAAAAATAAAACGTCAAAAGTCTGGTCTCTTCCAACATAACAGTTCAAGTTTTTTTTAAAATTCAACAGCAGAAGGCAGGCAACAGACAAGGCCAGGGTAAAAACCGTTCTTTAACAACACAACACTTGAAAGGAAAATTTACGCAAGTGATGAAGAATAAAATTGTAGTTTTCCCCTTTTTTCCTTCTTGATAATCGATGCTTGTTTTTTTGCAGGATCACTACTACCCAAGGAATTTTTTCCACACGCATGCAACATAGTAGTTTAAACAGCCACTTCTGGTTTGCAGCTACACACTCTGCTACTTCTATTATTGGGATGTGTTTTGTTGATGCAGATAAATAATAATAATTCAAAAAGCACTTTATGAAAAATGGTCTGTGAAAATAAGTAAGCCTTTCAAATACACAAGTACAAGATAATATTATTTTTAAGTCTTTTGGGAAAAAGTACGCAATCTGCGTCTCTATACGAGTAAGTAGCAAGTAGGGAGATAAATGATAAAAAACACTAATTCATTTTCATGCTATTTAACACACTCTCGTTCTTGCACTTGTTTTGATATTTCTTTAAAACTTTTTTATTTAAAACAAGAAGGAAAAAGTGGAGATGGATTTAGTGGTAAGATGGAACTGCCAAAAGTATGTGTGTGTATAACTGTTTGTGTGGTATATCATTAGTATGATATAATGTTGTGACTTATTTTGTGAGCCTTATAATCTGTACGAAGCCTTTTCATCATCAACAAAATAGAAGGATGGACGATGATGAACTGCCAGTACCAACATCAAAATAAATACTGAAGAATATTATGATGATGAAGATGAGTTGATGTTCAAAAGGTTCATAATTTTAAGATAGGTACATATTTATCCTCCTCAAAATGCGTATGGGTAGATAGGGACGACTTTTCATTGTAAGTATGCTCTTGCACTGAACATTGAACTGCTGGAAAACGGAGTTGGTAAGCGGCGGCGGATGCATGGATGGATATCCATCCGCACTTCGTACTCAAAAAACTCAAACATTACCTTATTACTATTTCGTTGCATAAGTGTATTTACTGAGAGTGTCCATCCGTTACTAAAACTAAACTACAAAAGTAAAGGGGCAGCTGTTCTTTACTACTCGTATTCACCGTCACCACTACCATCCAGTCAGTCAGGAAAAAAGTATTCCATCTTAATCTCTTATCTGTAGTCTCTCTCTCCCTCCTCTTTCTCTAAACTATATTTTTTCAAATATAAAGCATATTTGGAAGTATATGATAGCAGCTACATATATATTTACCTATTACGTACCTATATATGGGCAAGTAAACATTTGCATGTCATCATCATCTCGTTTCGCTCTCCTATACTTTACTTCTCAATAATCTCAAATGTAATATTACAACTAAAAGACACATGAATGCCACAATGCAGTGGCATTGCCACAACAACATAACATCGTCTCACCACCACCACCACTTTAAGATCCTTTTTTCGTCCACTTACGCTTTTCAATGAGTAATCCCAACAAAGCCTAATACTAGCTACTACCACTACCACTGCACTGACAGTTTCAAGGGGAAGTTTTCTATATTTACAGCAGGCAACATTACAAACTGACTACTGCATCTCATGGATATGAATAGGGTATTTCAATGCAAACGCATTTTAAAACTTCTACTGCCTACCTACCTCCTGGTTTTGAGCCTTTTTTTTGTAAAAAAAACAATGCTCATTTCATAGAAGAGCATGATCGTAATCATAACAATACAATATCATATAAAAAGGCATGCACATTGCATACATTATACACAGTTATTATTGCTCGCTGGAGAAATATTATGTAATGGTAATAATAGAATGTAATGTGTATGCAGTCGCTATAAGCAGAACAGCAGGAGTAGCAAGGAGAAGGCTTTATAAAGGATAAGAGAGTATAATTTCATGTACTTTCCGTCTAAATTCAAAACACAACGATCGTCTATCCGAACGTTTCGTTTACTCCGAAACAAGTACAATTTATATATTTTTTCATTTCTTTTAAAAACGCCTTTTAAAATCTTTCTTGCTTGGCGCATATAAACGTTTTCGTTTTTTTTTTAGAATTTTCAGTCTGCTGCATCCTGCATGGGTCCATTGTCCACTGGTCCAGTCCACCTTATGAATCCTTCCGACTTCTGGACAATAACGATAATTTTTATGGCTCATGATACAGTCTACGTGCGTTACATAACAGCCAAGCGCTCAGCAATGGTCCTGGCAGAAGAGAACAGTAACAATGGCATGGCACATGCACAAGGAGGCAGAACGCACAAGTGTGAAAAAAATCAACGATAAAAAACGTGCATTTTGGTTTTTATGGTCCCTTTATCATTTATTATCGTGTAAAAAGCTGGTGCGTTTCCACTTTGCTGTAGGGAGAGCGCGGAGAGTCCACTAAAGCATTAAGAAAATTTAGGAAGGATGCAACCATCACCGACATCGAGGAGATGATGAAAACTTTCCCAAGGCTATTTTCTGGACTGTTAGCCCACATGACGATCATCATCATCACGATAATAATCTCTTTCCAGCGTCAGCAAAAGTTAAAGAAACTCCATTTCATTGCACTGGAGAACATAAAGGAAATTGACTTGAATTTGAACAAGAAGCATACATCTTTTTCTTCCTGTCTTTGTTCACAAAAAGCATCACCGCAGGCACAAAAAGGAAGCCCAGTTTTTTTAGTTCTACACGTTACAATGGTCAAGTCAAAAGAAGAAGAAAAAAAATCCCTTGAAGGGTTGGTTTATTTCTGGTTTTCAATATTGAAATGCATGCCCGAGGGAGAACCCTCCTTCCTTCACCAGCAAAAAAACAACAACCTGACAGCATTTGCATGAAGAAGAATCCAAATGAAAAAAAGAGTTTGTGAGAAGGAGCCAACGCCACGTTTATGTTTCTACTTGAATGCTGCTTTGCTGTACTCAATGTCTGCACAACAAAGTTTTAAAGCGTCGTAAAAATTGACTGTTTTGCCTTGTTTTGTCTTTTCTATCTTTTTAAACTTATTATTATTACTGCTTGTATAAATGTGAATCCTTCATCATCATAATTTTCTGCTTAAAGGTCAACCCTACAGTTTGCTCACAGTGTGAACAAGCTTTTTGTGATGCTCTCACAAAAAAGCAGAGCCAACAGCAGCAGCTGAACTGCTGAAATAACAAAAAAGAGAAGTGTGGGCCTTTTTGAAGGTTTCCTTTTTTCCTTCCTCTCCTCTCACTTATCTCGTGACGACGACGACTTACAACATCAAACAAGCATGTAATCTTCTTTTTTTGTGTAGAAAAGGGTTAAAATTATCCTTGTGCAATACTGCTCTTTTGATGATAATGATGACGCACCATAATAATATATTATCATGTGGTTTTGTGGAAATAGCTGTTGTTTTATTTCAGCTTTTAATACCTTTTTACAGCAGAAATTATTATATTTAACCTACCCAAACTCAACACGTCATCAAACACCAAAGTTTCGCTGAATAAGTACAAAAAGAATAAAACGTAACCTTATACCTACCAACTTGGTGAATTTTAATGTTTGTCTGTTGGTGTGGCGCACTCCAAATTCTGTTCTTTTCTACCAGCAGCAGCAGATCCCGATGATGACATTTCCCTTTTCCCCCTTTTTAATAATTATTATTATGACTATTTATAGACTCGACCTCATCATCAGTTGGCCAGGTAAAACATATTTTTCTTCTTCCACTACATATATGCATGTAATTATTGCATTATGTCAGCTTCAAATTTAGCCAGTACACACAACTCACAAGTTTGCTGGAGTAGCAGGCCAGAAGTGATCTCATGTTACGTTACCTTCATCAAACAAAACAATGCTCCCATCTCTTTACCCTCTTGTCCTTCCAATGAATTGCTCATGTACTAACTAAGTGAACATAATTTCATTCTGAAACTCTGTTTGTCTTCCTAGTTAGAATTGAAAAACGGTTTGTTAATTTCCTATTGCTCCCTCATCATAAAACAATGAGAAACTAGCTTGTGTCATTATTGCTTAGAGGCATACTCAGACAGACATGGGAAAAGGTTTGTCTCTTGTACTGGCGTGCTGGTGACTGGTAGTACAATTTTTCCGTTTGTCGGTCCGCTAACTTCATTGGGCAAACAAAAAAATATTACAACAGAGCAGCGAGAGAGCCATACTGACTGAAAAAAAACAAGGCAGCAGCAGCGGTCGACCCTCCATCACAAGACCCACATTTATCGAAAATTCCAATAATACCACCAACGAACGAACCAAAATGTAAAACACAAGTCAACCCACACATTCCACAAACAATATAGTTACGTATTTTACATTCCATATCTTCTTCTCCTCTCATTTTCATCATCATAACCAAACTTTGCATTTATGTATAAGCAGTAGACAATGAGTAAGACAAGACAAACATCATCAAAAGCATTCTCAGCATCATCAATAAATTCATTTCCCACTGAAATTCATTATTTTTCAACTCATTCATTCTCATATGTATTTTTATTTATTTATTTATTCTCGCTATCTACACTGCGCTGACTAACTAAACTCAAGTCTACTCACTGCTTGTCGAAATGAAAGAGACAAAAGATAAACAAAAAGACAGCAAGTTTAAATAGAGGGAAAATTGGAGAAAAGACATGATAAAGCGCATTCACTGTTCAAAACTAAATATTGCTACTATTTGTTTGAAGATGCTCGTAAATATAGAGGAAGATGGTATATGCTAATGGTAATGATGCCCACAAAAGGATGAGAACAACAGATCGCCATAAGAGTCGAGATGTTGTTAGTTTTTGTATGCTATCATTATCATCTTCTTCACACAGACAGACACACATGCAATCCCACAAGAATAACCCAACCAGTGTGATGAATGTATAGTAAACAGATACTTTTAACTGTTGTGTGTGTGTACATAATCTACATTAAATTATGTGACAAAGCCAAAACTCGACATAAACTAGATAGTCAACTAACAGTTTCCCAACCAACTCAAATGAGTTGATGTCTGGTGGTGGTGAAGGAAAAGACAAAGCGGAAAACTTTGAAGATGCCGTCGTCGTCGTCTGTAACATGTACTTTAATGGCGATTCATGCTAGCACATAAAACACACACAAGTGTAACTTTATCTCTTGTTTTTATGATTCTACAATGTCTCTAGTGTAAACGGTTTGATCTGCTCATCTTCACCAAACCAAGTATGCCTTTAAGCTACGTACGACTTGTTCCACTGTTTGCTACTTTACTTTTATCATCCTCATGAACATTTTTTTACTTCTAATGCTTTGCTGAAGCTGAGATTGGAGGCTGAATTTTTTTTGTGATGATGGTGCATTTAGCCTGTATATTTTGGTGACACAAATCCTTTAAGTAAACAAACATTAAACAACAACGAGGACAGAGAATAAACATTGCTAGTTAGTTAGATTAAGTTAGATATGTGCCATTATCGCAGCTAAAAATGCACATTTTTTAATGATGCAACAATTTGCAATGCAGCAAGTGCAAAATAAATAGCTCAATTCGATACAACCATTAATATCGTTTTTCCTGTAGAAACAAACAGAATGTCAATAAAATTTTGGTTTTCCCCCTTGGTTGTGGCGACAAACAAAAATTGTAAGTAAATAATTATTTGTCATTACAGCAAATAATGGAATATCTCGTGTGTTTTTTATACTAATATTGGCATAGTTATACTAAGCATTGCGATAGTATACCTATGATTATCGCTGTTTCTCTTCACACTTATTACTTGAGATGATATCAGCAATATACATTCATTTGCCATTAAGCTTCTCTATCACATCGCCATGTTTTTTTAAACATTAGTACACATAGCCTCGAGGTAAAAATGATTAATCGAGACTAGCAATGAAGAAAAATAGAAAATAAATAACCAGTAGCCAAATCATTATAACATTTACTGGTAGGTTTGCGTTTCATGGATGAATCTAATGCCTGATATATCACATCGCGTCTTTTAAAATGAATGTGAGACCTGCCTTCTGTTTCCTTGTTCAACTTTCTTTTCTGCTCTATGCCCAACTCTCTCCATCTTCTTGTCAAGTTCTTCTCCAGAGAGAATAGTTGGGTGGAACTCGCTGAACAAGTGGAAAAAAGATGCTGACTCAAGAAGAAAAGTAGAATCACAACAAAAATCTGTTTTCCTGCTGCTTCTCCCATTCCATTGCATTCTACTCAAGCAAGGAACGAGGACAAGAGGATGAAGAAGAGAGGCAGACAGAGGACAAACCCATAATAAAAACACGAAAATGATGAGTTGAGAGAAGCTATTATTTTATAAACATATAGCACGTAGGGTAGAAAACTAAAAACAGTTAAACTCACACCATGTCGTCGCATTGTGCAGCTATAGGAATAAGAAATGAAGTAAGATCAAATGCAATATAAGAGCCTCCAGTCAAAAGCACAACTTTCAACTTGAATGTCACTTTTTTCTATTATTTTTTTTCTCGTCTTCCTTTTTATGTCTGTCTATTACATTCATTTATCATGTCGCTTGCGGAGAAAAAAATGTAGAGTATATTACTACAAACTACCACTACCAATATTCCAAAAATATTATATCCCAGCAACACGAGTAGTCGTACTAGTACATATTATTCCGGAAAATTCAACCTTTTCATTTCTCTGCCAAACTAGGAATTTTTATGCCTTTGTTTTTGTATTTTGCAGTACACATGGTGATCAAGTTAGACAGAACATTAGATTATAGCTTTTTTTCTGTCCCCTCATCTTTTACTACAACAGTGACAATGGCACAACAGAAGCTATCACATTGCAAGCCACGACGACATGGCGTGCCCTTCGGCATACTTATTTTTCTTCTCTCTGACTTAACCTACCCACTCCAACTCCAGCTATTATCTTTACCACATTAGAAGGAGCAACCCCAAAAGAAAAAAACATGCAGCCCTTCTTTGTCATCATCACAATTACTACGATGACATTCCCAATTATAAAATGCTTGTTGCCACAAAAAGTTTTTAGCTAAAATGAAAGCAAAAGTGAAAAAATTCATGAGTGGAAAGCAGAGTCTCATCATGATAACATATACAAGTTGTAACATGATTATCATGACAGCTTATTAACAAGACCATCACGTCATCTGCTTTCTCATTTTTCTTGATACTAATAAACTCAAAGTTTTTTTCTGACTGTCTCATTTATCAAATCTCGAAAACAAAAGCCTCTAACAAGCTTCTTGTCTAGTAAAAGTCACGTGATTTTCTTTCTTGAGCAACAACCATAGAATTCACTTACCTTTATTACCATCATCCTCCAACAACCAAAAAAGAAAAATCTGTTCCTCCAACTTTTAGCTAGCAGCTCAACTTGGTAGTCTTTAAACGCAACTATTATGAAGGAAAATCAGGCGGTTGATGAGAGGAAGCATAGAATAGTGTCAGTCAAAAAGTTTAAAGCACCTAATAAAAAGTTACACTTTTCTAGGCAAGTCCAAATTAAAAGCAGCGTAGCATCATTAACACAACTAGGGGTCCACCGAACGCGCAAATTACTCGGTTCGGTCGAGTGTATTATGTGAATTTAAAAAGCTCAATAATTTTAACGTGTACTGTATATTATATACCATATACTATTACACTGTAAGTAAAACAGTTTGTTTGGAAATTATTACAACTTTCTTTTGGTTAAAAAAGAACACTGTTTTAAATTTATTTAAAATCAACGACAATTTATTGTACTATTCAGCACGTGTGATCCTGTCCTGTGGCGTATGATGTTTGATAATTTAAGCAATTTGATGATGTTGCTCAATGCTCAGAGTTGACCTCTAAGCTGACTAGGTAATTTACTTTTACTTTAAGTCAAGTCTACTAATTTGCAGCCATTGTGTACCAGTGTACATTGCGTTTATGTGCATAACAATGAAATAAAGTAAGAGAAAAATATAAGACACATCCTTGCTGTAAAACGTCAAGTCAGCTTCATTAATTACCTTTCGTATAATTTAATTACACGCTAATTGCAAGTCGGATGAATAATGATGCAAGATTGTGTGCTAGATATACTTAATTGCTAATTACTTTTTATATGAGCCATGCGCACCGCACCTTATAAGTGTATGTGGCCCATTAAAACTTTCTTTTATGCATGCCACGTGTAGTGGCGGTGAAGTCAGAACATTAACAAGACACTTTAACAAATTTTTATCGCTTTTTTAGGTTTCATTTACCTGAGGAATTGTTACCCCATATGGGTAGTTTGAGGAGCTTCTTGAAGCTATTACTTCGTTTTAGAGAGCCAGAGGAACGGGCATCCGGTGGATGATTTTCCATAAATGCTGATTAGATTGCTGCTGCTGAAACGCACGCACGCACTTTTTTTAACTTTCGATCAAACACTAATAGTCTTGTTGATCCCAACAAGACTACTGCAGTGGCTATTTACCACCACTTTGTTGCTGTAGAAGATTGCAACAACGGTACTATGCGATAGATGTTCCAACAGCAGTTGAAGTTGTTTTGATGATAAAGATGGTGGTTCACTACTCTCATAAATCATTTCGTTTAATGATTTGTCTTCTTCTTTCTCCTCTGATTACTGGATTTATTGGTAAAAAGAGTAAGAGCAGCAATGGCAAACAAGCAAAGCACAAAAACATTTCATCTCCAACAGCAAATTCCGCCAACAGCAGTTCAGTTAGGAGATAAATAATTCAAACTAGTAAATAAATTGTGTGTATTTTTCCATGTATTTTATTCAACATACCACAGTTGGGGCAAACAGTAGCACTGCACTATTACATCATTAATAAATTTCTCCAGTTTGTGGTGAAATTATTTCATGAGACCCCATACATAATTCTCTTTTTCAGGTTTCATTAAATTCTCCAACTTTCACTCTACAAACACATCTACACGTCTACAACTTTTACCCTTTTTATTTAGACTAAGCCAACCTTCATACCAGTTTACTTTTTGTCCACTATTTTATCGTTCCACTTTTCCAGCGTAATAACCTTCATTCCATCGTGCTTCTCTCAAATCTATTCTCTCTTGTTCCCATCCTCCAAATTTTATTACACCGTTTGTCACACAAATAAAACCTTAGCACCAACACCACCACTGCATACCCTATACCATATAAATAAAGGCATGCATTTAATAAAATTTAAACAACTCTACTACATGTATACCTACTTTATTTTATATACTTAAAATGAATTTTTTTTTGCAATAGCATGGAAAGTCACAGAGTAAACAACCAGGACCAGGACAAGATAATAACGACACGCTCGTCACTCATGGCATGGCAAAAAAACTTTCTTTGATTATTTTTCTCCTTTACTATTTATCTTGTGATTCCTTTCTTTTTGCAAATGTAACGCCACTTTTTAAAATTAACTCACCAAAAATGTCTTTCAACTCACCGCTATGGCTGGTGAAAAACTGTAAAATACCTACACTAACTTTAAAAAATAACAACAAATAGACCAAAGCACTAAAAACACTACAACAGTTTTTTTTTAAATTTCGTTTCTCGTTTTAAAAAGCACGAAACACCTCTGCGATCTTGTTTCCCGTTTTATTCAAGATTTTTTTTTTGGAACAACAGCAGCAGCAGAATATATTTTCCATTCTAAACACACAAGAGAAGAGCAAGACGTTTGTGGTAACGAACAACAGCAGCAACAGCGATAACGCTTTTTCAAACAGTTGTTAAACTCTCAAGGGACAATTTCCACCACCACCACCACTGACATTTGAACATTTACTCCCAAAAATTACTACTACACTATAACTCATTACTATACTTTGTTTATATCTACCTATATTGAAAACTTTTATGATAATGTGGCTACTGTTTCCCTCCTCGTAGTTACATATCCTCATCGTCAAAAACAAATGTGTATTGCATACGAACAAGAACAAATACAACATTCATATAAATTAGTTTCTGGTAGAGATTCTATAATTATAGAAAGCCAGTGTACACACTAAACACAGTTTAATTTCACGTGCGAGAGTAAAAATGTGTTTAAAAAAATCTGTACAGATTCTGATTCTTTTAAAGGGCAGGCAGGAGAAAGAGAACAGATCCGAAAAACATATGTCTACGTCCATATAACGGAAGGAAGGAAACTGGCAAAAAAAATCTCTGACTAAATGCAATATTTTACTGGTTACTCGATATATTAGCTCTGCACTGCCTATCCATCTTTCTTTTCTGACTTTAAGATCGGAAGAAGAAGCAAGTTCATGCTAAAAAGTACTGTAAATATTGAGACTAGCACTCACACAACTGCTCTTTGAAAAAGATGCACGGTGTACTCACTAAACTATATAAACTATACAAATGTAACTAGAAATGTTGACGTGATTCAAAACAAACTTCAAGTGCATATTTTGCTGCTGTTGTCTAAACGTCTTTTCCTCCTCCCTCCGAACCAATATTTACGAAAAGCCACAAGGGAAAAAACTTTACAGCCTTTTTTCATCTACTTCATTTGTCCTTTTATACGACTTCAGCCTTACAAATTTTTTTTACCAATAACAACGGCATGATGATATTTGCAGTGAATATTCTAATTAAACTGATCAGAATGGGTAAAAAAATTAGTTGGCCATCATCATCGTCGTCATGAATATATTGCGAACTTTTAAAACAAAAAAATAGGACTCCAACTTGTACAATAATCCAAGGTGAAAGCCAAGCCTTTTAGAAACAAAACAGAAGGGAGAACCCACCGACATACAAAAGAAAAAGCCAGTTTCGTTACCAATGCAAATTTCCCTTGTGCCTGTTTGCCGTTTCTCTTGGCTTGATTTGATTTTTTGATTTTTTTGGCGAAAATACAATCCTTTGTTTTATTTGTCTGTTGCATCATCGTCATGATCATGCTCATCATATGCCCAATTCCAATACAAACACATCAACAAGGGAACAAATGAAGGAAAAAAGTGAAAAGATGAAGAGATGGATGGATCAAGATAATCAACTACATATTCTACTCTTCATGTTCCAAAAGTTTCGGGCCGGCGGACCGTTTTTTGTTTGGAAGTAAGCAGACTTTTGTGAGTGGTGGAACAGAAGAAGAATTGAACCAAAATACAATACGACTAGCATGCATGTAAGCATGTACACGATGATACTACATCCACTACTCTATCTACTACTCACTCACTTCTCTTGTTCTTTCCGACAAGAAAATATTTATTTTAGCTTTCTACTTTTTTACTCTTTCATTTCTTCTTTGCCTGCCTGCTACTCATCCCATTTCTTCTTTGCCTGCCTGCTACTCATCCCATCTCTTCTTTGCCTGCCTGCTACTCATCCCATCTCTTCTTTTACTCCTGTGTAGATAAAAAATGTAGATAAACTTTGCTTTTTTTGCGTAACGTAACGCAACGTTCAGGATGAACGGATATTACAGATTCCCGACTGTTTTTTTTTCTTTCTGTTTCATCTAATACAACAAATCACACATACACAAACAGAGATTGAGAGTGAAAAGAAAACAATAAAAAACATAACATGTATTTTCTATTTTCAAGAAAACCGAGCACACAACATTTCTATTGTATAACTTTGCGTATCACAATATATTTAGTATAAATGTATATATAACAATGCAGCTTGTTCTTCTTTCAAAAAAATAAAATGAACTAGTCAATTGCCAAAAAAAACTTGCTGATTATTCACTTGCATTACATTTGACGCAATATCATCAACAACAACGTTAAATTCAACAAATTCTCGTATACAAAAAATATCGGTATATATTTTGCTAAAACTTTTTTTTTCGTCTTTTTGATGTTCCTCAGCTGTAATTTCAATCTCCCTTCTGGGTCGTTTCACTTATAATTTAGTTTGGCAAGGGAAAGAGTAGGATGAGTAGGTATACTCAAAGTTGCTGGTGCACACTCATGCACCCAATTTTTCTACTTGATGTTTACCAATGCCGGCTTTTTTCAGTACTCAATCTAATTCAACTAAATAGGATCAACTGACTGCAAAGAGAAAAGAGGACTGAAGAAACGTGTTATAAAAATATGTATGCTTTTCTTGGCGAATTGGATTTTTTCCTGTGTCATCCCATCACGTTTTCTATATTACGGATGGATGGCTCCATAAACTAAAATGTATAGACAGAGTCGACTTGGTTGTTAGATACGCATGCAGATTTTTTTTCAAGACTCTCGGTTGGACTGACTGCCACAACACAAAATGAAATGAAGCCTGAGATAACAGAAGGAGAGAAGCTGACTGATGATCCCTCACCTTGTAGCATGCTCACCTTCGTTAGGGAAATAGTACATGTGCAACATTCTATACTTGTTCCATGTAAAAAATTAAATAAATTATTTTAGATACAATAAGTTTTGCTCACAAAAACATGCTTCTAATTTTAATACATGAACAGGCAGAAAAAATAATACACATGACATGCCTGTCAAAAGGAAAAAAGGAAGAGAAGAGCACAAGGCAACTACTAGTACCGACAACCGACCGACCCAGTCAACCTTGTCAAAATAACCAATTGATTTGCATCATCCTTCCGATCCAATGCATAGAGAAGCAGTGCTAGCCTGCTACTGAGGGTATTATATTATTATTATTATAGCTTCTTCCAACCAATAAATCCTCGCACATGTGACTAACCAAACTTACTTGACTAGCTGACTTTACTAGAATAAGACGAAAACTAACAGAGCCGTTATATTACTTTCCTCTAATAAAAAATAAAATAAAACTTTTTTCAGACTGTTTTTTTTTGTTCCATATGCGATTTTACTACTAGTACTACTTGAATGCTTTTAGTGATGTGTGTAGCAGTAATAATATAGCAATATTTGAACATGAACTGCTCGGCAAGCAACTTGAAATTACATGCATTTACAATAAATTTGAAGGTTATTTGCTTCTTTTGTTCTCATCATGATCATACCTTTACAACAGCTCACAAGTTGGTGAATACAATAACGCAGAGTTGTATAACACGGATACGGCATAGCTTGCCAAAGCCAATATGTCAGACGCTTATAACTTGTCACTCAATTGCTTACTAACTACTGTACTACACAACTATTATTATGGATGAGCACGAGAAACTAGAGAAAAAAATATTTTCTAGAGACTCTCAATCAACGTATGATGCTCATGTATAACTAATGAATGACATTTTCGTAATGTAACTTTGCAACTTATTCTTTTACTCACAGTGTACGTATAACGACTTTATTTCCTTCCCCCCGACCGAAATAAAAAGAACAAAAAACTTCTTGGAAAGATACATCATGTATGCATGTATCTATGCCCAAAACAACAACAAATAAATAAAGAGGAAACACGGGAGTCAGAGACTTTTTTCCTTGCTCCTCAATGCCAATGTCACCGATCCATTCTCGTCTCTCCAATTCAAAGTGAAAAGAAAAAAGGAACCGAACATGCATAGTTCACACAACACAACACATACCTACACCCATACATGCATACCATACCATCCAATAAAAGAACCAAGTTTTAAGAATATTCTGAAAAGAATTCCCTTTTGCAAAGATGTTCTTAGGAAATCTCCTTCTTCCTGTGTGCATGCTACTGCTAATCCTACTGCTACCACACACTACCAGAGCCCCTGCTCAATGTTAAACTCACAAGTTTTTATCCGTCAAGCAAGAAAACGTTACGTTACGCATTCACAATATTTCTGTTCAGAGTAGGACCAACACTTAGAGACAGGAAGTAAAATGCAATTTGCTGGATTGCATTTGAATTTTGACTGCTGCTACCTATTATTCTGCTACTTGGTCCACAGCATGTTCTTTTTAAAACGAGAAACGCCTTTTTGCTGGTACCAACACCACCACCGCCGCCGCTGCACTCCAAATTTAAATAATAATACTACAACTAACTTTGCAAACAAGTCAACAACTATTAGACTACACGCACAGACAGAAAGAAGGTATTGGTTTTCATTCAACCTTCACCTTACAATGCCAATCAAAAAAGCTTTAGCTTCGCTCTTTTCTTGTTTGCATTAGGCCACACTCCATGATCATCATCATGGCATGATGGCACAGCAAGTGCGCAAAACTATCGTCGTAATAATAACTACGACTACTACTCCCACTAAATTTAATAATAAAACAAACTCATAATCATTAAGTACATCGTATATCGTCGTCGGTCGGCAGTGTCAATACCTAAAGGCTAAACACGAATACAGTGCAGTAATTTTAGTCAGATTTACATGATTGACTGCTGCCATTCAATTCAAGTCGCAAAAAAGAACGTCTTCTTTGCTCTTCTCTTTGGTGGTATTACTAAAGTTTTGCTGCTCTCGCTGGTTCATCAAATTCTCTCTCTCTCTCGATAAACGAGCACAAGCCAAGGCAAGGACACAGCACTCATCTTCTCTTTCCTTGTTTGCCACCATTAAATATCGTGCCACACGGTGGTGTACGCCACATATACACTCTAGGCAAGATAAATGCTTACGATACTATACATTATTATTATTACGAAACAAGTTACTTGTTGTTGTTGCTGTTGTTTGTACAGCAGCAGTAAATTGCATGATTTCATGAAGACATCGTAAAAAGTTAGTTTGCCTACACACACAATACAACATAAACGCAAACTCTATTTTATCCGGCTTTGTTCGCTCGCACACGAAGGAACAAGGATAGACATCTAATAAGCTTACTCGCTCATGTCTTCCTTTACGTCTTACTGCAGCAGCACGGATTAGAGTTACGGTTATTATTACAACAAACCTTGAAAACCAATTTGAAAATTGAACTTGCAAAAAATGATTTTTTTATTATGGAGCACAAGGACACCCAAGAAATATTGGTAAATTCAAAAAAAAAACTGGAAAATAGGAACAATTTAAAAGACTGTTCTCAATAATGTCTGCTCTTCATGCAAAGTAGTGAGTTTGAAGCATCACTACTGCCGGAAGAACACCCATTATACTGCCATGTACTTTCACTGGTAAACTTTCCTCAGCCAACTGTCCACTTTCTCTGTTGTCACAGTAGATTTTTATGATATGACAACAGCTAAAAACAGCGTCACTCTGCAAACTCCTCTGCTTTCTGTCCATTCAAATTATGGTCACGGTCAATGGAACCTCTTTCTTCTAGTTTTGCTCGCTCACTAAACGCGTGATACGAAATGGATGATCTAATGCGTATGTTTAAGATTGTCAAACCTACGTATATGTATCATTATCAACGTAGTATCCCATCAGCATAGAAAATCGCGTCGGGTAGAAACAGTAGCAAAATGTACAATTATAGGTAAGTAGCAACTTTAGTCGTTGATGATGAGCTACTTTTCTGATCCTTCTCTAGCAATACGACAATGCTGACTAGTAGACGTACTACAAGTGCTTCAAGAGGAGTAGTTTGGAGAACAAGTTGAGTGGACGAAAGATAAAAAAAGAAGAGGAGTTGTGTCCATGTCCTCGTGTCATAATAATAATGATAGATTCTATTATAACAGGTTTTACCTTCACCATGGTGGTTGTATGCACTACTATACACCACCTCCATGTATGCTTTGATAGCCGCTGATGATATGATGACTAAATTGTAACCTTTCAAAAGACCACTTCTCTTCTTTGCAACCACCACCACACGTTATTATTGTTATTACATTATGTACTCACGTAGTTGTGTGTCTGTCTACCACCTACTGGCTAAAATAGCACACAAAAGACATTGTTAGATAAAAAAGCAACTCTATGCAAAAAATAGTGTATGCCGGTTTTTCTTTGGACGGCAAGCAAAAGCTTTGCTTCTTTATGCATACTTTATAGAGACGATAATTTTGAATAAATCATCCATCTCCAGCAGCAGCCGAGAAGCCTACTTTCACCTCAATACCCTGCACTGCACTGACAGCAAAAAAAATAACGGAAAGGAAGACACACACTCACACATCAAAAAGAAACGCTCCAACTAACCTTCCATATCATCACCTCCCTCTCATGTGCAACTTTTAAAAAAAGAAGTGGAAAAGCAGAGAAAATACATTTTTCTCTTCTTTTGCTGCTGCTGTAATAGACAGACAGGCCAGTAGACTTGCACATGCACACACATACATACACACTATTTTTAAGTTTAAAAAAACTTTATAATAATAACTCCAACGCTACCACTTCCTCTTTTTCCCTGTCGTTTTACAGCCGTTGTGTGCCTCTTTTTGGTTGAACGTGCGAGCAGCACAAATTTAGTTGAACCGCTGTATACTCCAAAGTCCAAACACACAATGTTTTCCCTTTTTCTTTCTTTACGTTGACATATCCAAGATGTAATGTTTTTGTGATATAGTATTCATTGGAGGGAGATGGAGAGGTGGTAGTTGTAGTAGCAGTAGTAAAAGTATATGCACAAGCGCCCCATGGCCCCTTCCATCATCGCATTGGAGTTGTAGTATTTTCTGCTGCTGCTGCTTCTACTACCACTACAACAAACCATTTTACATTTTACCCCTCGTCTTACTTACTCAGTCTAACCGGGTACAATTTTATAGCCTACCCGGGTTTCTATATAATAATAATAATAATGATAAGCTGCAGTCGCTGCTCTTGTAGTATAAAAATCCTGCTACTTACTTACACAGTCATTTTACAGTGTGTATAAGCAGCAGTTGCAGACAATTGCCTAAGCGAGAGCTTCAGTTAGTTAGTTGAGCTGAGCCGGCAAACAACTTGCCTTTTTATATAGATTGTACTATTGTACTCTGTCTGACAGATAGAAGAACTTTATGCAATATATAATGTAAGGCATTGCCTACACGAGAGATAGGCAGATAGCTAGATGGAGAGATGGAGGAGAGAAGAGAAAAGGGGGAAAATTTCCCTGCATTGCACACTTACTTTTCTACATACTACACTTGTGACAGCAGCGATACGAGAATTTCAGGTTGCGTACAACTCAGCTTTTGTGTCCTTTCTTCTTCCCAGTCAGCGGAGCTAGCTCCTGTGCGAAGGAGAAGAGGAAGGGGAAGACGAGAAAGAAAGAAAGAAACAAGTGGAAATGCTATCAGAGCTCATTCCTCAGTTCTATACAGCACTTTCAACTTGATGCATCATCATCATCATACACATCACACACTTTTACACACACACAACTTTTCTCGAAATGTGTGTGGAAAAAATTCTTGTTCTTTTTGAAGAACGATGGAAAAAGATAATGTGTATACAGCGACTATTATGGTTGTAGGTACTACCTTAGTACTTTTCCTATAAGATAAATCTAGGAAAAAAACTGTCAGCTTCTCAAAATAAGAAAAAACGTTGTCTATTGTGTTGGGCTGCGAATGATGGAGGAAAAAGGAAATATGCGCTGGCATGGCAGTCATCACCACAGCAGAAAGAAAAGAAACTACTACTCTGCTCTCTTATAGTACAATAATAAGTCTAAAAAACCATAAAAACTAACAAAATTGCCATTGTTCCCCCAACAGGGTCATTACAGTGGAAGAGAAAAAATATATATGATATGAGGAGGAAACATGGTGGGATGATGGGGGTGGCGGCAGCAGTGATACATACTAACGATAAGTATTTAGTAACGACAATTGCTCTATGGTGTGTGCAAGCAATGTACATACATAGTTGCCCATGTCGGTGACGGCAAAAGAAAAAAAAGAAAACAATATTGGGGTACGAACAAAAAGAAGTTGAGATAGAAAGAAAAAGAGTCCTCTTCACTCTACGCACATAATATTATATTCATAGAGTCGATAAGGATGAATAAAATAAAAATGATTTTAAAAAAAAGTCATTCCATTATAGCCTTTTTACTTGCTGCTGTTATTACTTTTCCTAGAAAATGTCACTAATACTCTTCTACAAAAAAGGTTTTGTAAAGGGTGGTGGAGAAATGAAAATAGCGTGAAAAAAGCAATAGTACACATAAGCAGACAAGTAGATAGTCCAACACTTCATACTTTATCGAGAAAGCACACACAGGGAACAAGAAAAAGATTACACAACGTCAGATGATGATGATGATGATGTGAGCAAAGACTCTGATAGAAACCAACAATCTTTTTTGGTAATCTTACGAGTAAACATGGAGAAAAACCTCTTTTCCTTGTTTTTGTTGTTGATGCTGCGATCATACAGCGTACTTATGTTCTATGCATGTCCACAGTTTATATGGAAAATCTGCACTCTAGGAAAAGGAAGGAAGAAAGTAATCGTGAGAGACGGTTAAGAAAGTACTTTGTGTAAAGAGGAGGATTATTCCATCCCTTTTTCCAGGAATGTGTGACATTTGATTTTCTTATATAATCGGTTGGTATTATTGGTTGTGCTGGTACACCATCTGCTACAAATTACTTCCTGTGAGGACGACAACGAGTCGAACAACGGTGGAGAGATGAGGATTTTCATGCTGAACAAACGCACTCCACTGCACACAGGAAAACTCAAGACGAGTAAGATGGTGACGATCGACAACACTTTCTGTTTGTGGTTAACTACATTCTACTTACTATACACACATGATGATTCTCTTGACATTCAGTGTTTTTACAAAAAGGATTTTATATGATGATGATGATGATGATATCGCTGCGAGTATATTATTTGTGCGATTAAATGTTACTTTAGAGAGTGGGTTGGTGGAAGTGAATAGCGAACGTATTCATGCGGTCTACTACGGGCTTTCAGAAGAACTGACAATAAGCGAAGGCGCCCAGTAGTGGAATGACATGATTTCTTGGAATAATAATATCGTCTAGCAACCATCTTATTATTCTCTTCTTGGTAGAAAGTACAAAGCATATTCTTACACAATTAGATGAGATTTTTTCAACCGTTTACAAAATTAAAAGGAATGAATGAAATGTGGTTGTTGGTAGTCATTTTGTGTGTCATTGACTGCATCAAGTGAAGTGCTAGAAAATAGATTACATTCGTTACAAATAAATGTACTTGTTAGAAGGAGCAAAGTAGAGAGCAACGCTGACGTAAATACCGTCGTAAAAGGAACATCTTAATTCTACAAAAAAGGATATAGGTGCAAAAACCTGTACAGTTTTCGTAATATAGACAGAGTTGGCCATTTAATGGCTATAATAAAATGGTTGCAGCAAAAAAGTGATTTGGTTTGGGTTTAAAATATTTACCAGCTAAAATGCACGGCCTACAATGAGAACTAAACTTGTTACCCAATAGCTGACGAATAGCTTTTACACGTGTTTTAATTAAATCTATTAGCAATGAGAGAAAAATTGTTACAATACTGCAGAATGTATGCCAAGGATGCTTGCCAGCAAATGTTAACGTTTTCAGAATATGCTCAGCACAAAAGAAACAAGTTAAAGCCACTCTTACCTGGATCAAGGTCCCCTGAGGAAAGCCATGAATTAGCCTCGTCTGAATTCTTTTTCGCTACAATCAAAGCAACAATGATAATATTAGTTCACCATACCGTTTACAGTTAATTTACAAAGTGGATAAAAATAAAGTCGCTATTATATTTACCGCTGATTCTCCTCCTCTGCTGATCCGGTCGTATTTTCTCCTTCAACTTCCAAAACTTGTCGTTAGATTTTTCCTTCCGCTGACCTGTGCCCAAGCAGTTGTCTTGTATATGATTCATGCATCCACGATGAATATTAACATGACAGTCAATGCATTGGTAGCCTTGAGGTCCAACACCCCACAAAAGTTTTGAACAAATATTGCACTCGGTATAAGAATTGTAGAATTGAGGTATGAGGTGGTGACCATTTTGGGTAACCTAAATATAAAAGAACAAACATTTTATATAAAGTGGGTAGATGGTATTTAATCTTAAAATTAAATTATTAGCTTATCTAGATAGCTTTTCGTTATTACCTTTTTCGGATTTTTGCTCATCAGCTTGGACTTTATTGACTTTTCTTTTGACACAAAGCTTGCACATCTCTCAATCACAGTGTTGGCTGACTGTTGACTTCGAACACCAAATTGTTTTATTAAAACGGTATTTATTGCATTTGCGACTGCCAAAGTTTTATCGTCCTCATTCTTGCTGTAGTCGTCACTAAATTTTTGAATAAAATTTTTTGACAAATTAAATAGAGTTAAACTAGAGTGTATAACATCTTTATTTATTATTATTACAATGTTTTCAAATAAAATATTCCTACGTACTAGAACTGATCAAGACGAGGAAGTAAATACGTCTCCACAATTTTAAGCTGCTTTGCCGTGTCATTAATACTCTCTTCTAGCTGATTATCAGGAGGTCCAAACATACTCCCCAGTCCGGCTATTCGTTTATTGCAAAACTCTTCCAGCTGCTTGTTGATCTCTTCCTTTGCCTTCTTTCTTGCTTTACTGAACACCTACGATAACAAAAAATCATTTGCTTCAATAGTTAATTCATTGACAAGCCACTGGTTTACTGGGTTTTTTCTACTTACCCTTCTCATCATTTCTTCTTTGTCCGATTCATGCAATAAACCATCGTCAATTTCTGCGGCGATATTTTCCGCAACATTTGGAATAAGACTTACTGCTCCAGGTGCTGTGAAGGTTGAATGAATCTCGTAACACCATCTTTTCATCTCCTTTACATTCCCTTCTTCTAAGTTTAAGCCAGTAATTAAATAAAAAAGCTGCACAAAAGACAAAAAAATGCGTGATAATATTGTACATATAAATACAATTTTATAAATAAAAATATTTAGTTCTACAAATGCAAAGACTCACCAAACTACTTGGATCTAGTCTATTGTCTATCACATAATTTATAAAGACTGCTAAATGTGCGTTATGTTCCAACAATCTTGAAAGACTACTATACGGCCCCTGTTTTCCCGACACACTCTAGAAATTGTAAAAACAAATCAAGTCATGTAAGAGTTTAAAATTCCAAACAAAAGAAATTTACAAATAGTAAAATGTTATTCAAATACTCACCGGAAGTACTACATCTCCACCATAAAGACCGTCATCCTCCTCCATTGAAATAATGTCAATTACTGGATTACTGCTAGGTCGATTATTCAAGGCACCTAAGGTTGACTTTGGCGAAAAGATGTCTAGACTTGAAATGTTCATCTGTAGGAAAAACAAAATATCAAAGTAGAATGCTATTTGCAACTATTAAATAATAGCAGTATTAAAGGCACAAAAATCCAACATCCAAGGACATTTAAAACAATAGGTGATTAGTAAAAAACAAAAGAATATATAAATTAAAGTGAATGTTAGAGAATAAAAATATAAACTTACACTGCCACTAGTTGTGTGACCATCTTCACCGAATCCACTACTGTCATTGTCACTGTGCCTCCCATAAGGAGGCGGAGGACTTCCAGGAGGACTCAGGTGATTATTTGAAGTCGCATCAACTGAATCTCCCCAAGCAGTAGAGGAGGCACGGGATTTGGAATTTAAGCTGTTGCTTTTACTCAGGTCATTCACAGAATCTGAACGACGTGAACCTGCAATTTAGGAACGAATTATGAATAATAATTTTTGAAACATAATTTTTCCAAGTCTAAAACAGCTCAACTTGACCAATCACAAGGTCATCATCACCACTGATAGTTTACCTTTTTAATTAAACGTTATCTTTATTTTACAAATAAAAAGCTGAGGGAGAGAGGTGACAAGTTTTTTTCTGCTCGCTTACTCGAATTTGTTGAAATATTTTTGTCTTAACTTAACTCACTAAAATTTAATTATTTCATACATTGTGCTTTTAAAATGCTAACAAAGTGCACTTTGTGAAATGTAAAGAGTAAACAATAACCGTTGTAATAAAGCACACGCTATTGAGCCGAGTTCAAATTTACAAGAAGTTTGTGCAACTGTCAGTTTGGAGAAAGAGAACATAAATCAACTTGTCCAAAAGGAAACCCAGAGATATTTTATCTACTCCCTCCACTTGTTTTACTGTTTTCGCTTTCACCAAAACCGTTCTTTCTCCGATCCTATCCTCCAATCCTGGTTATCTACCAATCTTTTTCTTCAAACCATTTTTTTGTTTTTCTTTGTTCATTTTCTCTTACCTTCAGCAGCACAGCTTAGTGCTTTCTGCATTGCGACAGGGTCAGGGCTGCTCTTTGCTCTGTGATGAGTCTGCTGCAGTGGATTATTCCCTGTGTTGCACAATTTACTGTTGTTCAGCATCTGAAAGCAAGAAAAAAAAATTTAAAACATGAACAAAACTTAATTTACATATTTTATTTCAAAATGCAGTTGGCAGTTTTGTCGATTTATTGTGCCGTGAGAATTCAAATTGAATTTGAATTAGCGTATTCTCGGTCTTCGGTTTAAATTGTTGGTCATGAAAAAACGTTGTTGATGCTTCTTCTTACACTTTTAAAAAATAGGATATGTTCACGTTACGTTTTCAATAGTTTTCGGTTTGTTCATTTTGTGGATAAAGTAATATGACAAGAAAAGTTAGTTTGAATGTAGGTGAATGGTCTGTAGTTGTAGTGCTGTGTGATTATCGCGTGTGTCGGTGCTTTACTTCTTTCTGCTAACTAACTAGCTAGCTACAAAGAATTCTACTAAAAAAGGTTTGAATAATTTGTCTGTTTGCTTAAGATGAATTTGAAAGGCAGATGGCCAAATGAGTAGTGCAAACAGTGAACTGACGAGGCGAGACTGTCGTGTGCTTCTTGTAATGTTATGTTGTATTAAGTAAATTAACCATAATTGATTGACTCCGCTAATAATCGAAGCTGTGGCTAAAAAGTACTAATAAAATATTAGTATTCAAGTAGTGTCTTTTGCTTGCTGTAGCAATAAATTAAACACAACTTTGAAAATAACCATCCATCTCTCTCTAAACAGCAAAACAAACAAACCTCTTGTTGGATGTTGTGTAAATTGGCAAAGAGGGCGCACAATAATAATGACGATAATGATAAAAAATTACTATTTCGACCCACAAACAAAAAGGTGATGATGATGATATTAGCAAGTTGTGGTCAAAAGTACCACTGGCTGTAGAGTAGCTTAAAAGTTTATATTTCTGTATCTAGTTTGTGTTTAGATGCCATATATTTTCTACTACTTCAAAATCATGTTGGTTATTTCACTAAAATAATTATTGATGATACCTATTTTACTCTATTGGTTTACATCATCTTCAGTTTTGTTCTTATGTGCTTGAAAACTGCATCTTTTCTGTTTTTACAGGTTTTTCAATTGATTTCAAGGAGGAAAAAGTGAATTTGTCTTCTTGTATAGTAATATTGTATTTTTAGTTAAATAATAACAACTACTTGACTGTGTGGCAGGGTGGGTGGTGGTAGTGGAACTGGCAAAAAGTGGGTTTAAGAAAGTCATTCATAAAACTAACCAACAAAGTTATGCTATGCACATGGTCACTATAGTTATCTACATATGTTCGATGTTCGCAATGATCCAACTGCAACTGCTCCAACCAGTGAGTGACCACTCACTGACCACCACCACCACCGCTGCGTTCACTTGTCAAGGATAAAAAATTATTGCTCATTTCATTACTACCACTAGCTAGACCACTAAAAATAATAGGTAGGGAACTAAAACTACATCTCTAACTTTTTGCATTGGCCATTTATATTTTTATATTTTTATATTTTTAGAGAGAGAGAGAGGACCTTCTCGTAAACGAAGAAGGATTTATAGAGAACACTTTGGACTGAAATGGACAAAAGAATAGATGAATACATAGACTGGTAGTTGCGTTATTGCTTTATACGATTAGGATGAGTCATCTTTAGGATGATGATCATCATCACGCTTGTGTTTTGTATCACAAAATACCTACAAAGTAGTATCTATTCAGGTTGATTCAAGGACATAATAAACTATACATACAAAAATTTAGAATGATTGAATATTTTGTTCCTTTTTGAATTTTTTTAAACAACTGGCGAGGATGATGACGGTGCAAAAAAGTGCAAATTAGGAGGATGATTAATTATACGCTGGGAGTACAATTTAGGTATGTCGAACAATAAGCGGTTGGGTTTCTTACAAAGGGAAATTCATATTTCATAATGAGATGACAGGAGAGAAAAAGAAGAGAAAATAATAGATTATGTCGAAAGGAAATAAGAGTAGTAGACGTACGTACATCTATTTTACCGTCGGTCAAAGTCAAAATGTTTTGTAAGTTGGGAAAATAGTAAAATAGCAGCGTACCAAGTTTTTGTTTTCAAAGAATTTTGTATGGTTTGTTTGACTTACATCATAAGCGGAGAAGGAGGAAGAAGAGTTAATTTTTTTCTGGAAATTAGCAGTTTTATGAGCATTTGGACAAGAATAACTTTTGCAAAGTCTGTTAGTAGTAGTTGGAGAAGAACAAGTTGAGGAAGAGGTAGCAGCAGAACAACAAGAACATGGAGAGGAGTAAGGGGACTGATAATTATTGTAATATCCTCCTCCACCCCCAAACATCATCATCCCTACCACTGGTTCTGTTGATGGATGATATACCTGCGGAGCAAGCGGATCGTGTGCTGAATATCCAGGTGGCGGTTGCGGAGGATAACCTGGTGATAATGATTGCTGTTGCGATGATAAATATTGCTGATGCTCCATTCCTGCTGATAAAGGTGGTGGAGGAGGTGGTGGGTACACAGAATGTGGATATGAACGTGGAGGTAGCGGAGGAGGCATATCCGCCTCACCGCTCCATCTAACGTTTTCATACGCTGGTATCGGGGATGACTGTGCACTCAGAGGATTCCGGTGCCGGGGAGGATGACCATCGGCAGAGGACAGGGAAGAGGTCGATCCCAGTATTGGTGATCCATGGGTATTGTTTCCATGATGCGGATATGGCTGAAACGGCACCGACTGATGCTGCTGCATATGAGGATAGGAATTGTAAGGAGCTGGAGCGTGAAGCTGTTAATTTTACAATAAAAACCAAAACCAAACCAAATGAAAAATTTAAGTAAAAATAAAATTTATTTACGTAATTAAAAATTAAAACACCGGAAACCATGCTAAAAAAAATAAATACCAATAGAAGGACCAAGACCATGTAAAATTAATTATTATAAAAAAAGTTAAAGGAAGAAATGAAGGGAGAAAAAAATATTAAAAATCATATACAGAGAATTTCAATCAATTGTAAATTATTAATTTAAATGATAACTATTCGGTCACGGTCACCTTCCACGATGTTTTCTTAACGTAACTTTTCCTGTTTAACATTTTATAGATGTGATTCTATTTTAGCACTGCTCCTTATTTTATTTTACCAATTTTTACGCAGTATAGCTGTAGTCGCTGCACCAAATTATATTTGCACTTTTTCCATCGCTTGTCACTTTTCCCTTGAGAAGCTGATAAAGATTACCACAAGTTCAAGAACAGCAGGGCAAATAAACTTAGCTTAAACTTTCATCCATCCAAACATACATTTTTCAAAAAAACCATGCAATCATGCCAAGAAATACATAAATCATTGCCAACTACTAACAAACCCACTAAATACACACAGCATTATTATACGTTTTTAGTCAGTTAGTTAGTTAGCATTTAACGATCATCACAATTCACCACGTTTGTTTTATTTTACATCTGGCAAAAAATCTGACACTACACTGCTCCATACGTAAATCAAATCATATCTCCCATCCCGTATGCTTTTGATTTTATCTTTTTAGTTAACTTTTCCTCCTTCCTTCGTCTTCCTACTTGGAAATGTGTTATGTGCATTGCATAAATTATAGTTTTTAAACACACCTACTCTACTTACTAGTACCACACCACCACTGCCATCCTACATTTTTCGCGTGGTTATTAATAGACACAGTTTGCCTTCTACTCAAGAAAAATTTATATCAAAATCGAAACTTTAACTTAAAACACTGTTGCTTCTTATGACGCTAATAACAATTTGGTACTAATTTAACTGGTAAAAATAATAAAAATGATTTGATTTGGTAAAAAAGGAAGAAATTAATGGATTAGCAGTTCATAAATAAATATTGTGTAGATACATAGAATGATGAACAAGCAGGGAACAAACTCCACACCCCAAAAAAGATACGACTGCATTACACTCTTAATTACTAACTTTTTAACTTACTTTACTAAAAAGCGGATGGGAAATGCTGAAGCTGACAAGTCAAGTGAACTGATAAATGTGACGCATACACTTCCGGTTAATCCTCCTGTTGCTGCTGCTCTGTGCATTTATCATCATTTCATCATCGTGAAACATTAGTCAAATGGACCAGCTACAATGAGAAATGATGCACTTTCATTGTCATTCTCATTTCTCATAAAGTTAGCGTCACTGACTGACTGAGTTCTGAATCATGTGCACAGGAAAGCTACATAGTGAATTAACTAAAACCAGTTGCGTGCATTAGTAGTAACTTAGAGCAACATGCACCTTGTACACAAGTGACTTTTAAAGATGGCATTGTCAGTGTAACACTTGTTACTAAACACACAACAGGATTTGGTTTATTTGTATAGCGTATAGTTGCACTACTTTACTGTACACAGTAGCTGACTGGTATAATAAGTACAATAAACAGAGATATTCCATGTTATTATTAAGTATACGTATTATGCACACAAAGCTTAACTGATTATTATTATAAATCCAAGAGAATGAATGGATGATTCATTTTCAGTTCATCATCATCTGTCATTCCTAAGAATTACGGCGTACAGAATGCATCCACGTCCACACACATCATTTATCAATTCTGTCAGTAGCACCACAACCACACATTTATTTCTATAACCAGCAGCAGCAGCAGTAGTATATAAGTATAACCGTAATGATAACATAATTATCTTGCCCTAAGTTTTCATTATAAAAAATAGCAGCAGCTCAAAATCATCATGTTTAGGCATCGCTTGGGCACAACAAAATAAACAAACATGCATATTCCCACAGACAGTATGTCCCCAGAATTCTAAAAAAGGCTGTGTTGCTATTATTACGGCCTGCACTATCTTTATACGATGCATAAAGTCCTAAACATGGACTATAAATAAAGCTGTTTCTCTTGCAGTGACGCTGATAGCTATTGTAACGAAAAGTAGCTACAGCAACAACGCACACAATCCCTATCTTTAATACTTCTGTGCAACGCTTGTCCAGCTTTTTGCAACGGTATATTCACACCATTCATTTAAATGTTAGCATTAACTTTAATAAGTAAACTTTTGGGTTTTGTTCGTAAAATAAAAAAGTAGTTAAAAATACGACAGCAACCATATGCATTATAGGCATCCTTTTGAAATTTTTATTTCGCTCATACATACTCACCGCCAGCAGCAGAAGAACACAACCCTTTTTATTCCAAGCTTATTTCATTTTTACTGCAACCTTTTCACGTGTACTTTTACAATTTTACTATTAATAATTTTATACATGAATTATGTGTGTTCATTGTATTATGTATTTAATTTATTTATTTACAATAACATACATTCTTTGAGTTCCACTACTGGTGCTTGAAATTTATGGTGTTGGCCCTTTTGTTTTGATTCATTTTTCAGGGGTCGTAATAAAAAAATCCCTATTCTAATATTCAAAAGCTGTTTGCTCATAATTCAAGTAAAGTAAAAAAAACTGAAAAGATTATGTTGCTCCCTTGCTGGTTTAATTCTTTTCTCTCTATGCAGCCTCACTACAGTAATTATAATTTATAAAACCGTGAGCAAAACCACAATTTACATTGGCACCATAAAAGATTTTTGTTTAAGCCAACTGAGCCAGAGAAGATGTGGTGTTGTATGTTGCACCGACGCACGTGCTTACAATAATAAATATTAAGTGTGTGCTTCCATGTCCCCTTTTTCTAATGAAAGGAACATTTTTAAATACAGAAACGAATAAAGAAACAGATCAATTCATTGGGCTCCCTTCATATTCCATTCATTAGACTTGGCGTTTTAAGACTGACTTAAAAAGCGCGTGTGTGTTGTGTGTGCAGTGAGGGGGATATAGCACTCACTGAGCGATGGGATGTTGTCGTGTGGTGTCAAGTAAAACAAATGCCCTCGGTGAACACACTCTTGTCTATTTTTACTTGCCTTTTTACTCTTCATCGCTTGCCGCCGGATATTCTTCATTTAATTTACTGAAACTTCCTAAAAAGCCATCATCTAGCATGTCTATAAGAAGCTTCTCTATCCAATTGCTTAAAATACACATGGTGGCAGTAATCACAATAAAAAAAATTAATACTGCTCGTCGCTCAAATTCTTCTTATTCACTTCTCATTCATTATCAATTAATGCCTTTTTAAGTGACAAGCTGCTTGCCTTTGGGAAATAATTCTATGGCCCAGCATCATCTTCCCTTTTGAAGAAAGCACGTCCCATGAGATTTCTTTTTTTCTCGGGGCACACACAATTAGATTAAGAAAATAAAATATGTATGGAAATGAGAGTTTTTAAATAATAGTAAGTAGTAGCAAATAACACAACAATAAAAAACCACTTTACAATGATTCATTTAATTCTGTTACAAGTGAAAACGCACAGAGGGAGATTGTTTTTTAAGGGTGAAGAAAATGGTGAGAGAAATGCAAAAACAAAAAGTTTCATGTATTTGATAGATATTCCCAAAATACTAATCTGTTGGGTTTTTAGTTTACTACTTATTTTGGCCATTACGAATTTTTCAGCTGCTGGTAATAAATTTTTATTTTCTCTGAAAATCTGTAGCAAATTGTTTACCAGGCAAACTAAACATTTGCGCTTTCTAGCTGAATATTTACGGTCATTTTGTGATGGCATGACTAAAACGTCCAAATGTTAAATGCAGCAAAAATGATGTACGTAGGTATACGAACAGAAAGAGCTAGGGGTTGATCATTTTACGAGAACGTGATTAAAATCCGGAAGAAAGTGTACATATTGAATATTAATTTTATAAATAGCTAAAATACACAGGAACACGGATAAAGCAGCCTGTGCACAGATTAACTAGATTAACTACTTTCTGTACATTTCCTTTTCAAATTCAGTTTTTTGGCATCAACACTCATATTTATGTTCATGCAGAAAGCAAACCGCATTCATTCAAGCTTTCACCCTTTAGCACATACACGAGATACACACATTTTAGATCATGCTTTCTTTCTGTTATTTTGTTATTTGATTATTTATCAACACTGATGTACATGAGTTTTCTTTACAAACTTCTTTACGAAATTGCCATCCCACAGAAAGAGGATATTTTAGCCCAGCTGTTGAATCAATTTAACCTTTACTATTCTGCTAAGATGGTAATTTGGAGTTTGTAATTTTCGGTTTTGCTTTACAACTCTATTCTCGCCTCCACTGTAATGAATTTTGCTAATGAATGATTTGTACTTACCGGTAAATTAGTTATGCTTTGTCGAAAGGACTTCATCTGGCTTTCTAGTTTTTTCAGTCCCTGTTGGGCATTCTCAAAATCACTCATGTCACGAGGATTTTGCGACATTTCGTACTTTTTCCAAAGACGTTCCACATCCGCTTGTGCCTTGTCACGCATGGCCTGCATCATTCGCAGCTTGTTTCCCTGCAATTGTTGCTGGATCTCTTGCTACAAAAAAATAAAAATAAACTTATGAAATTTACTGCTCTACCAAGTAAAATACTTTACAATAATCATTAACCTACATTTTTAATTCATTTTAATTATTGTGTTATTCTTAAATTCAAATAAATGTTCAGATATTACCATTTCGGAAAATAAAAGTTTAAAAGCTGTGTGACCAAACTGACTTTTCACTGTACAACTACTTTGTTACTAAGTTTTTGCAGATGCAATGGGTGTTTCAGAAGTTGCGATGCATAAACAGTGTGATGTCAATGAATGTCAAAGTACAGAGATTTTTTTACATCATATGACGCTAGTTTTAGGTAGTGATGGATGCCGTCATTTTATTTATTTATTCGCAGTCCAGTTGGTTGAACGATAAAAACCATTCTGAAGACATACTCTTACATAAATGACTGCCTGAATTTTTAAACTACACCATCAAACTATAAAAACATTCAACTGTAAATGACGTGTTTTTACTGACTTGTGTGGTATCCATGATAAGTACAGCCTATTACAATAATGGGCATGATTTCCGTATTGCTGCACAGATGGGATTATGCAAAGCGTAGTAAAAATACAAGTGCAATAAATAAAAGCACTTGATGACTTCTCTCTGTGTAAAAACAGGATTTTACAGAGTCATTGTCAATTTAACAAGGTGGAAAAACATTTTTTGTTTTCATTTTCATGTCACTAAGCTTATCTAACGAGTTCTCTTGGACGTATGAAGTTGGATCAATGAACCGTGAGAAAGATTGAGAGAGCGAGAGAGAGAGAGAGAAATAAAAGGAATCAATTCATGTCACTTTATAGCAACTCTTTTGAAACTCTTTGAAAACTGCACTTCACTTTGCAATAGCGTAGGTATTCAAGTCAAAAGATATTTATTTTATTTATTTAGTCACTCGAAATCCAATTTTCTCTTTTTCATCTTACAACGCTTTATACAGAATGACCAGCGAAATAGGAGCATGACAAAATGAAAGAAAAAAATGCATTGGTTTTTAAAAAGTGTGTCTGACTACAGCTAAAACAACTTGAGTGGCAATAATTGACAAAAATAAAGCAATATAGACAAATTCATTTTAATAGACGCTTATCTCAAATATAAGTGTACTTTTTGGTTATTTTGTATTAAATGTATAAAAAAATACTTGTACAAATCTTGTTACTACAATTGCGGTTTGTTGTAGTGGTTTCTTTTTTGTGGTTCAAACAAGAACAGAAATTTCATAGTGACCAAAACGTGTACATTGATTAGATTGCAACTCGCAATGCAAGCAGACATTGTACTGATTTGTCAATGTCAAATTTTCACACTTTTCATTTCGACTGTTTGGTAAACGCAGAGCCTAGAGCCAAGCAGGAAAGTCAGACAGAGCTCAGGCAAGACACGAAAACATTCATTTCGATAGGACATTTAAAGCTTTTCAGCATGTACTAATTTTTTATGCTCACGCATGAAATCTTGGCTATCATCAAAGGCAAAATGTAGCAGCAAACAAATAAAAATAATAATCTTTCCTTGAAACTAGAACGGACGCCAACAAACCTTACGTTTTCATCAGACGCGCCGTCGTCGTCGTAGAGATGCTCATAGTAGTGGTCATTTGTAAACAGTTTACTACATGTGGTTTTGATAATAAATAGCGAAGGCTGACTCGCTCGAAATTCACAGCAAATTTTTTCGCTTGAAATTATAGTGTGCGCCAGCTTTAGTTAAAGGTTTGGAGGTTTAGGTAGGTGGCTAAAAACGTTGATACAAGCATAATATAATTTCTTATATCTATTATTCACAACTATTGATAACGGCGCAAAATATCATAGCAATTTCCATTAATTTTTTATGGATACTTTTGCATTGGGTTTTCAGTAATGCCAACTCTCGATTCTCAGTCTCCCTCTAGTTTAATTTTCCAAATTGTTGTTGTTCTATTTAATATTTCGAGGTTCCTATCAAATTTTACAACAAATGAAAAATTGATTGAGGAGTTTGCTGTAGTAGGCTTAGTGATTGCGTAACCTAACCAGCCCTTCAACCAACCCGACTTCATTTCGTTCACTGATTTTGTGACTATATTTATGTATGTATGCCGTGATAGTAACCATGATGAAGATAAAGACTGATGATGTGATGATTTTGTTGATGGTCTAACATACTAATATACAATATTTCTTCGGCGTTATAGTATCATGTTCAAAATCTGCTCATTCTCAGCAGAGCAAAATCATCAGCTTCTCAACATATTAATAGCAACAGAGATTTTTTTATTCTACCTGTACTCATTTTATTTTCCAACCAGTCGCTTGTCTGAATATTTTAGTTCGAAAATATCGTATACAACACGACCATCATCATACCTAAAACTTTTAGTGGTAAAATTAGTTTTTATCAAAAGAACAATTCAAGATGTTGTTTGGTGCGTCAAAAGAAATTTTGAAAAGTCATATTTTAGCCAAAGGTACACGGTTTGACCAGAGAATTCGAAATATGATAAACAAATCTAAAAATTTATCCAAGCTTGTAATTTCTCATTCTCTCTTCTTACTTTTCATAAGAGCGCATGTAGGAGTACTCTTTGCTTTCAAACAAAAACAGGTGCAATGTGGCATGCACAACAAATCAACACTGAAAACTGTGTCACACACTCTGACACACTCATTCCATTTCAAAAATATTCTATCTCCAACGTCCTTTTTTCATTGCAATCAACTGGCAAAAACTAATATCTTTATGAATAGCATCTTCTTCATCATCATTTTACATTCTCACTTTCATCATGTTGAGCTTACTTTGAACTAACATTCATCTTTGTCATCTTTCTGCTTTATCCTTTTCGCATCGTGCTTGGTGGACTATTGAATTTCACCTCTTTGGCGACTTCATAGTCTACTGATGATCATTATGATGAGCATCATATTATATCGCATCATTATGGCTTATTCAATCAAATCAAAGTGTGAAGAGATTAGTGTTTTGTTTGGTTGGAGAACCCAGGAAAAAATGAAAATTTCAACTTGCTCATCATCTTTTCGTCTGTGACTGAAGAAAAATGAACTCTGGTGCACATTGCTCTTATAAAAAATTGTTGCAAATATGAAGTTGGCACTAGAACATATTATTATTACTACTTTACTATCATGTTTGTGTATAAACTGTAATGTTGGCGATGATGGCATAACGAATGTAACTTAACCCGAATATCCCTCCAACAAACAGCCGTTGTCAGCCACACAGCAGGATAGATCGGAACGACGATCATGATGACATCACGAGCAAAGAGGAGAATACAAAAACCAAGACGTTTGCCAAAAATGAGAAAGATGAAAATGGCAAAGCAGGTATCAGCGTTACACTACTTTTTTCCGGTGAGTTGTTAAACCAAATAAAATATTGGCTTGTTGTTGAGTTGCGCTGTTTTTTCTACCTGTTTATCTTTTGGCGTGTTTTGAATCTTCTAATGAAAGCCGCACAGCACCAGCAGCAGTTATTCAATTATGTACTCAATAAGCCATGTAAGCAAGGAGTACGGCCACAGCGATTATAACGAGAAGTCAAACATCTTTTGAACGTTTCAACCGCCATGGAGTATTTCTAAATATTAAAAGCCATGTCCACTGATATATCATTAAGCCTTATGCTACCATTCATAATTTTTGAAATAGTTTTCGTTTCGGTCTACGTTGGCCGGTTTGGCTGAATATTCAGGCAAATATTTATCGAGATTTGCTCGAGCTATAAGAATGAGTAATTTCTTGGCGAAAACAGAATTTGAAACGGTTGTCGAGAGTTTGTGTGTATGCACACGTACAGACTGATCGACTGAAACTAACAAGGAGCTTGCTTCCCAATCTTCCGCAACTTGAGAAAAATGGAAATTCCAGGGGTGAGATCATCATAATCACCTTAAACCTAAATGTCAACTGTCATTGCAATTAGCAAAATAGGCAGAGTTGTGAGATAATCGTGATGATCAATTATGAACACAATCAGCAGCGATTGCAAATGATTCTTTCATTAAACGAAAATGAATATTTTTTCAAAATTATTTTTTAAATCGCATATTTTGTAATTTGTGCCGTGTACCTTTTGACCCATTCTGTCTTTGTCACTGTTTATCATCACTATCACTAATTTTATGGCTGACTTAAGATTGTTGTAAGCAAACCGTTCTTACGTTTAATAATTTAAAAAAGCTTGATTCACTTTCATTTTCTATTCTTTAGCCCTATTTTCTTCACAGGATTCTTAACTTTGGCAAGAGTAGAGAATCGAGAAAAGAATGTAATAGGGGCAGTAAATCAATTTAGAAACGTACCTACATGAAAATTCTCTTCTTTTCTCCTTAGCCCTACTTATTACTGTTGTTAGCTATTCTTTGGCTGTCTGATTCGCCGTCGACAATTGCTGGTATAAAATGAATAAAGACGCCACATGTCACTTTGACTTTGTCTCTGTCTGTTACGTCTACGGCATATGGCAGCCAGTGCCGTTCTTTTGATTGAGATTGAAAGTTTGAGAGAGAGAATAAAAAATGGTAACGCTCGCTTGACGAGCAATTACATTACGACGACGATGAAAACACTATAAAAAGATAATGCTTCTGCACATGTTCCTTCTCTTGTTTGCTTTCAATTCTACATTTTTCAACTAATATAATAATATTAAGGATAACAGTCTGTTATATTATATAACGCAGTGAAAATTGCTACGGTTGCAGTGAACACGCTCATTCAATTAGCAAGCAGAGCAACGAGCAACGGTAATGAAAAACAGTCGAATGTATTATTGCATTACTTATCATTATTGTACATCAAATTACTTGAGCATTTAGACGAATATTTTGGCGAGTACATAACCTATTTTTAACCTTGAACCAAGCCAGGCCATAGGAAAAAAGATGATCTGTATCTTTTTAAAGAAAGTCATCTTGTATCGTCTTCACTTTTCTTCGGTTTTGCCGATTGCTGATCAAACATCAACATACACCGTCACCGTCATCCACATCATCTCCTCAGAGAACACTGCTGCAGATGCGGAAAAAGACAGTCGAGTTGACACGCCATCCTGTTTTTTTCATAATTTTCCAAATGATCATCTCTTCTCATTTCAATGTATAAACTTCAAGTTCATTGCTGGTTGATGTAGAAAAGTAAACGTAGTTTTATTCAACCCACCCATGAAAGTGTAACACCTTCGCCGTGTAGCGATTTATTTTTTAAATTTTACAAACCTTTGTACTTTTCCATTACCAGCGCTATTTTTGGGGAGAAGGTGTCATTTATAAAAAGAAAGAAGGGGGAGACTCAAACATGAAAGAAGGTTGTTCATAAAAAATAAACTTGGATGTGTATCTAAGTACAGGATCCGTGCGGGATTACGGTGGTGTGTGTCGATGTATACGGGAATTTTTTATGACTTTCGGGTTTAATGAGTTGCCAAAGAGATTCAGTTTGTTGCTAAACGTAGCAAGCTTCAGAAAAATAATAAAATGAAAGCGAGCGTGAAATGGAAACAGATCGTTTTTACGAGTTTGCATTCGAATGTTTTAAAATATACTGAAGCTTTTTGTACTATCATATAACATCGAATTGTAGAGACGCAATAAACTGTAACTATGAAATGGCAATAATTGAAAATGTAATTTATTAACTGGAAAACACTCAACTATGCTAATAATATAATTTTGTTATAAATATTTTAAATGTGTTGATTTCTTGACTTACGTTAACGGGAAGGGGTGCAGTGACCCTGTCGTTGGATTGGAGGTGATGCTGGCGACCGCCATTTCCCCCGATAAGACCTACGCCAGGCATACTGATAAGTTCTGCTGGTTTCACTGTCAAAGTTACGTACGGTCCGGCAGCTGAAAAGTAAAAACAAACACGGCATTTTAGCTTCACTGATGACACACTACAGCAAAATTACATGACCAATCTTCATTGGCTCTGTGTTCATCATAATTCGTTTACAGCAACAACAACAATAAGAAAATTAAATTACCCCATTAAAAGGTTACTACTTATAATTCATTTCTTTCGTATTGCACATATTTAAAAGGTGACATAAAGTGCACATTGAAAAGCATGTAGATTGCATACTTAAAAACCAGAAAATAGATAGCATCTCTCTCAAGAACTTGCTCACTGTACTGTAAAGTCATAAAAATAAGCATGCCATGCGTAAAGGTACCATATGACAATAAAACTGCTCATTACAACACATTAGGTTACCCGTTAACAACAACAACAACAACGTAATTGAAGAGTCGACAATTCAGTAACACATTTTATAATTTTTAAATGCCAATCTACCAAATGATGACATAGCAAACTAACAGACTGAATGAAGTGCGAATGAAGGACGGTAAAAATAGGCTTGGTGGACAACAAAGGAGCAAGTAAAATACACTCTAATCTAATCTGAATTTCAACACTTGCGCAGTGCCAAACTGAATAGGTAATATAGAAACATTACACAAATCTGGCTACCTGCCCCATTGTAGCAGAGAATTAATGTCAATGATTTTACTGGGTACGGTGCGGTGGGTGACGTGACAACGACAGAATAATGCCGACATAGAAAAAAATGGTACTCTGTGGATCTGTCTAATTTGCTGACAGCAAATAACATGGCTTTTGCCACTACTCCACCACCCCACAAATAAAAAGACCTACTACTTTACTTGCTGTTGGCTGGCACACCTGTGCGTTACATTACATAAAATAATCATCACAAGATAAGCCTACAAACAGAAAGACTGTTATTACGATTTTTATGACCTCTCTGCCTGTCATTCGTCGTCGGATGCATTTGCCATCCTCATCATCATCATCATGACGGACGGTTGAGTGTACAAGAAAGAAAAAGAGTGAAGTGCGTACTAAAATAAAATTGCAGTTCTGGTAGATATTTTTTTCTTGTTGGTGATGTCACCCAAGAGTACCTATTTTACTAAATGCATTTTTCACTTGACAATCAATAAAATATCGTCATGTGGCCATAAGAGAAGAGAACTGTTATGTGATTGGATTTTTCATAAAAGAAAGAAAAGAACGTGACCGTATGAGGTGGGGAATGCATGCGTGTAGCTCATAGTCTCAGAGGTCATATGTCATACTTTAAGAGCAGCGGGTGCCGCGTGATCATCATAATAACGGTAATGTTCGTTATTAATTTTTTTGACAAAATAGAAAGGAAATAAATGGGAAATACGGTAAAAAGACACGCTGCCATATATTTTTATTAGCTCACGTTCCTCGTCGATCACACGCACCACCAGAAAAGGTAGTTCTAATAATAATAATCATCATTTTGATCAGTAAAACGAACAATGGGCTATTATAATAATTAAGGTGCTACTGAAAGTATCTTTCCAGTGTGCAAAATGCAAATAAATAATTATTAGAAATAATGCTAAAGATGAACCGCTTCGTCACGATTGTAAATTTTTTGATTGTTGAAAGATTTATTGTTTCTATTGCGAAACAATTAATTATTTGTAGAAAAAACAAGATGAGTAGTAATAATATAAAATGTCAATGATAGGACGACTACTACTAGTTTGATGACAGGCGACATGACATCAGCACAGCGAGCGAGAGTGATCATAATGGTAGTTGTCGCGGTTCGTTGTATTGCTCGTGCTCATGAATAAATTTGTTTGTTGGCTGCCTACCCAAATTAAATGGGTGTTTGAGTTGTTTCCGTTACAAAAGAAAAAATGATGATTACTGATCACCATTTAAATCACTTTCCTTTTCTGCATAATAACAAGCATATATAGTAGTGGAAGGCAAAAAAATAGGATTTGGCAAATGCCAATTTGCATGAGTATAACATCAAGTCAGACAAAGGAAAAGGAGAAGAGGATCGTGTTTTTCTCCTTTTGCAAACAATAACTTTTGTAATGTATGCGTGTACTTGTTCTTCGACAACAAGAAACAACTTGTCTTTCAATGAAAATAGGTACCCTTTTTAGAACATCTATCGATAATAAGCATGCAATATTCACGTCATGTGTGTCAACGTCAGAGCATGCTCAATGTTTGAACGTTCAAATAAGCAAAGAAACTTTATTTCAGTGCATCACTTTTAAAAAGTAGTAGACTTTTGCTACTAATAATAACGGGGTAGAATACTAGTTTTTCTCTCTCAGAGAATGGGCACACCATCCTTCGGATTCTACTTCCAAAAGTTTTAAATTCAATTCCGGTTCCTTTTTTCTGATTTACTACGCTCAATACTGAAATGTTGAAATCAACTTGAAAGAAAATTATTATCCCTGGGCTAGTACTCTAGTTCATGTACAGAGCTTGCAAGTATATTACCTACCTATTCCGTAAAACCAAAAATTTTCGGTGAACTCACAACTCGTCTCTTTCAGTTACATTTTCAAACCAAACAAAGAATAATTTAATTGTAATAACAGCATAAAATCTCCAATAATAAAAAGCATCATTATGATTATCCTCATCATAATCATCATGCTAATATTTTATTGCCACTTTTTTTGTAGAATGCACACACACGAGTACCAATAAAATCCTACGTTTTACTCTACTCTGCTATATTGCAACAATAACAACAAGTCAGATGGGTAAAAAAATTAGGAACAATAAAAGAATAATTCTGCCACTGCACTCTTCTTATTTTGGCCTGTTCTTATTTACTATTATTTCTACACCAGCGGCACTATCATGACCACTTACGGTCATGTTTGCGTTTTCCAATCCAATCAAAAAATATTACTCGTAGAGAAAAATAAATTCATGTATGCACATTCAATAAAACATATAGACATCAAGTCGCTTTTTTTCTACGCGTTTGTTTCTACCGAGGGTTACGCTATGAATAAAACTTTTTGTAACACTTTTTGTGCTATGCACACATATCATACGTATCTGTGTGGTTGTGGCGCTCTATGTGCACCTTGCCGTTTTACCCAAAAAAATGTCAAAAGTATGACTAAAATAATCATCTTGACTCTTAACATCATTCATTACCTACCTTTATCAGTATCAATATTAGATTTGTTTAGAGAAGAGAAAAAAAATTTGTTCCTTTGAAAATGACATCATCTCTAAGAAAGAAAATAAATATAAATAAGAAGATGAGCCAAAGGCAACAAACAAACGATAATATAATTGAGCCGTGCATGCATCGTGCTAAGCTTGTTTTGTTTGGCTATCTATCTAGATAT
Organism: Sinhomidia bicolor; assembly: GCA_027743785.1. Taxonomy (NCBI): domain Eukaryota; kingdom Metazoa; phylum Arthropoda; class Collembola; order Entomobryomorpha; family Entomobryidae; genus Sinhomidia; species Sinhomidia bicolor. Next base: position 21,680 of record JAHZMT010004757.1, on the reverse strand, counting down.
TGGGATTGGGGCTGCTGTTGATTTTTTTCACCATCATCATCAATTTCAATGGACTACGCGTTGATATGATCAGTTAGTGTTCCTGTGACACACACTCATACATGACGATGAGGAACATACCAAGCATATGTGCACCTATATACATATATAATCTATTGTACAGTTTTTTTGAACGGAGATAAATTAGCAATTTATCTGAGCAATGCCACCACCATCATCATCGCTTCCAAAATCAAAAGGAAGAGAAAAAAGAATTGACTCCCAATAATGCCTAATAAATAGCCAAATCAAGACGGTTCAGCGGTCTGCGATGGCGATGACTCCCTTCGCCTGACGTGCTGCTGCGGCTGTTTAATGTCGTTTTTTGTATGACATTTTACATATCGTGGTCATCATCGTCATCGTCGTCGTCGTCATGTTTCATAGGTCAAATGAATTAATAACGATAATAATAATACGGACCATTAGAGTCGCTTAAAAGAAATATATGTGGATAAGATGATGATGACGACGATGAAAATGACATCGTCAATCATAATCACAGCACAGCAGTCACAAAGTGGTCAAGTCAACCTCCTCCGCAAACACTTTTTAAAGAGTTGGTGGATCCAACCGTCTGCCAATGTGACAATTGGCGACTTTTTATGCAAACTCTGTGTTCTTAAACTAGTTATCATTGGCCATTTTCTGTGACTCTTGTGCTAATTTTATTTGATTTGAGATATTTTTTGATGATCTCACTCTCAAAGTTATTTTAATATTTTAACTATGCATAAAAATAGGAAGTTGCAGAAGCTGCTTGTTGACCAATATTGTTACAGGCAATATTTGCTTGCTCAAGTTTCCGCAATTTTTATCAATTTTTTCCCCTTGAAGCCTATTTATCTTTCTTTAACAAAGCTTGACTGACTCTCTTGCAACAAACAAACAAAATTCAATTGTTAATTTTTTTAAACTTAAAAGGCTATTCAATTCAGTTGTTGCCATATGTGCAAAAAAGTTTTATATTTTTGTCTAATTTTACAAAAAGGTTGCCGCCGTTGTTGCAGAAAGGGCAATGCCAAGGTTGAATTTTCTTTTTCTTCAGAGTAAATGGCAAAAACATTATGATTATTGCCCCTACAAAATAATATTTAAAATTATTCACAAGTTGATCATGTTGACATTCGCATATAGCTTGTAATAGAATTTCCCCGTATGCAGCAAATCAGCCGACAGACACACAATGAAGCAGTTTATCATGGAAAATTATGAAAAAAATTAGATGGAATAAAACCTTGCAGCACACAGTAAAGGTAATCTTATCACAGCAAAAGGTACATGCAAAGTGTCTGCGCTGTCTATCCTTCTAATTTGATTTTTGACATTAAAGTCATTTGTCAGTTGTCCATCCATGTCCATGTTGTACCATTGTACTTTTTTCTTCCTAAAAACACCACGGACGCTTTTGCCTTTCAGTGAAAAAAAACTAACGCAAGATTAGAACAGCACCAAGATAAAGATGATTATTAAACAGGATAAAGTTTTAATCAACTGTTGTTCTTTTTGTTCTTTCTTGCCATTGTGTATGCACTTGATCTTCAAAATATACATTATTCATATCGCACCTCCGTCATCATCATCGTCTACACAGATTCTCAATTTTAATTTTTGCCTTGAGCCCCTTCACCCTTCGAATGGGTAAAGAAGATTGCAAGATAAAATTAATTTTTTTTGATACATGCCACCTACCTACCTACCTATATAATGCAAATCATCTCTTTGTGTTGGAATTGTCAAATCGCCAAAACTTGGTAAATATTAGCTGATTCTCAGGATTAATTGCATATTTCGTCCATATCCTTCATACCATTTGTGATGCTGACAATATGATGATGATGCCCATCTTCTCAAATTAAAAATGATTGAGTAATAAATCTGCAATGTACAGTTGGTAGACACGGATAACTTTTGATGTAATGATAAACAAAGACTGAAAATTTGACAAATGTCACCATGTGAAACTCAAAGTCTTTCCATTTGCAATGGAGCTTAATTTGAGCGTTGTGGCTGACAAATATATAATTATAATTTGCACCTTAACTACTTTTCAAGTGTTTGCTCGAAACAATTTATAAGCATAGTTAGCACCAAAGTTATTATTATGCATTTTCAAGTTTATAACCAAGGATAAGTGTGGTAATTAGGAAGTTTAATGCTGCATCAGTTTTATATAACGACACAAAGAGTTTTGTCGTCATGCTAAAATGAGTTTTAGTTCCAAGCTTTTAAACTTGCTATTACATTACAATACTACAAATTTGGTCAAAGACTACTAATTTGTTCCAGTTTCCTTTTCCGCTGTATTTCCGGAATGAAGAGCATGTCCTTCCACGCCATGTGTCTTGATGACAACTTCCGTTTCATTAAGCACATTGCTTACACTTTATAGTAAATATACCCGTATTACAAATTGTAATTTGGAAGGACGGGATCAAGTCAAGTCTCCATTTTTTTCTCTATCCTCCAGTCTCATTGCCACTAATGAGTTGTGTTGCAAAGTAACGCCGTTTAGAATTTGTTGAATGAAAATTAGATTATTTCGTATAGAAATTTAAATGAAACATGAAAACCGCACGTTCTCAATTCTAGATTTAACTCAGCCAAGTGATAGTACTAATTACATACGTATATACCCTTCAAACGCACTTTGTATTTTGTATATATTATGCCCCATTTCACTTCCAACAAAGCCATTTGTTTTTGCTAAAGACAAGTCCAACTTTTTTATACACATTTTGAAGGACTTTTCCACTCACACCATATCTCTAGTAGCATAAAAACTGTGAAATGGAAATGCATGTCGGCGGTGGTGGCAGTGCCAGTAATGCAGATGCTGATGATGGTTGGGGATTTTGATGGTAAAATATAAAGTTCTCCTTGAGATTTGAATGTCGATGCCATTTTCCCTCACTCACGCTACTATACTAGTTCCACCAAAATGGTGATGGCCTTGCTCTTGATTATTGTTGCTGATGCTGCTGCTCTTACTCAACTGTTCCGTTGATCTAGCTAGTTAACTGCCTGCCTTGTCTTTGTCTTGCTTGTGTTCATCTTGAAAATTGCAAAATCCTCTCAGCTTGTATGTCGGTGAGTGTGTGTGTAAAAATATTGGCACATCTTCTCCTTTTCCTCCTGCTGTCACCATCTGCGTACTACGTATTCTCATTATTAGATAATGCAAAATACGGAAACATCACCAAGGCAAAAAGAAGAACAACAAGAGGGGAAAATAACCATCAAACCATGTCATAACAGTGAAAAGCTATAAAAACCTGCTTTCTTTACAAAATACACGTCGATGGTGGTGGTCTCTCTCTTTACATTTCTGCGAGACATTTGAAACTTTTTTTCTTCTTCATAAAGCAGCAGATTCAACATCAACAGCATCGTCATTCACTCAAGGAAAACTTTGATGATGATGACGATGCTATGACGGCTTGTCATGCTTCTCCCTTTTTTTCTCTTCTCCATCGCCATTACAACAAGCATACATACATTTACTGAAGATGACAAAAGGGAGGAAAATGGCAAGGAAATGAATAGAAAACTTGATAGAGAGAAGCGAACAGCGGGGGAAAAAACTTGCGAAAAAAAAGTAATATGACAAGCTGTGCAGTGAAACACGGAGGGAGAAAGAGAGAAGAAGAAAGGAAGGAAGGATGAGGATTTTGTTGGAGCCACAAAAGATTCGCTTGTACTGCGTAAGCGAGGATAATTAGGATTTAGAAGAAACATCATCATCTCTCTCTCTCTCTGCCTTGTCTATAACTGCTGCATGCATGCTGCAATCCTTCGCACAGTTTCATTTTCATTACACGTTGCAGTTTTTTAAAGAAACTGAATTAGAATGTGAGATGGGCATGTCGAGTGGCACCATACTGTATTTACCGTTTTTATCATGTGCACAGCAGGAGGAAAAAAATGTAAGAAGATAGAGAGACGCCTTGTTCCTCACTACTAGTTGCTCAAACTACTACTGCACAATGAATAGAATATTATGCAAAATACCAAGCAGCGGGAGTAGCATATATTGAGATATCTCAACACGAACAAGTCAGAGAGGAAGAGTGTAGAAAAAAATTCTCTCTCCTCTTCTCTCATCTTTCTCTAGAGATGGCTTACTATTTTTAGAAATGGCACATTATACAGCATATAACAGTATAGTAAGTCATTAGAGTAATAGCCATGATCATCATCATACAAGAACATCATCATCAACATATTCTCTTGAAAACTGTCTGTTTTCTTCCGAGAAGAGAGAGAAGCTTTATTTTTTGATTTGACGTCGCCATGTCAGATGCAAACTGAGCAGCAGAAGCATCAAATGAAGAAGATTTTAAGATTTGGTGGAGTACATTGCATTTTCAATTGGCGAAAATACGCTATGTACATATTTCAGTAAGGTAATAAGTAATAAGAATATATATTTGTGTGTGTATGTGTGTGTGGTGTGTGTTTGTACATTGTACATGTCTATGTGCATGTCGCTTGGCTTTACTTGAATTTGGGAGTGGGGAAAATCCCTAAAAGTATTTTGACATGAATCTGTCTTCTTTTACCTTGTACGATCATTAGTGTCGCCTCAAAAAAGAGATCTCGTTTCTTTTCCTTTTTTTCTTCTCCTCTTCTTTCTTTCAATATTATTTACTGTATCACCATCTAAAATACATTTCGCATTAATGTTTACGTTTAAAGAGCCGCTCTTTTTTTCTAACAACCGGCCACTCACATTATTATTGTCACGCAGGCAGCAGCAACACAACAGAGTCAAAGTCAAATTGGTGGAGTAGTAATAAAAACAACTTTAAAATCTTCAATCCTTCTCGTTCATAGTATTACGGGAATCGTCATTAGCCGCCGCTCAACTACACACACACACACATGCTGTGTGCATATTTAAAGTTCAGATAAACTACCTACCAACTTATTTATTATGCTTTTCGCTCAACAAGCCACTTGAATCCAATATAATATATTTTTGACTTGCTCAACACACAGACTTGTGCATACACACAATCTCTATGCTTATTTTTTGCACAACAAGACGGCACAAACGTACCGCTCAAGTATCATTATTGGCAATTGGAAAAGTAATACTCGTAAAAAGGAAAAGCAAAACAAAACAAACGATGTGTAGATACTATGTAAAATATAACATATACATTTTTTATACATATAAACAGTTAATAATAATGAGAGTACACGAAATAGTAGCATAGAAGCAGCAGAAAAGCAGCCATAACAACAAAAAATACGGCATTTTTTTCTCTTCTCAGAATTAAATATCCGCGTCTCTTCTCTGTCTGCTGATATGCTATATATACAGATATATACTATGTTTTCTGCGAGTGAGTGAGTTAGTACGTATATTTTTATACAACAAGCAATAAAATTAAATACCCACACATTCAATTGAAACGCACATAAAAAATCTCATGTTTTTTTCCTGTCTCTTTCTTCGTTTCCCCTTCATCTTTTTATTTTCGTTTAGTTGAGAGTCTACTTTGTTGTTGTTCATGTATCTGAAACTGTTACCACCTCAGCAACTATAATACCTACTACATATACACTTGGATAAAACTACTTGACAAACAGCCAGGAAGTCAAAGTCACTCCTCAAAAACGATAAATTTCTGCCTGCCTTAAAGGTAAACTACAAATTTTGTTGGGTGAAGGAAGAAAATGAAGAAAGAAGGATCTGCTGCAAAAAAACCTAATCTAGCAGCAAATGCGAGGAAACCAAGTAACAAATTTAATAGTGTAATGAACAGTAACAGCAGGCAGCAAGGAAGGCTTACTCCGATAAGATAATCTACCTACCGCCACACATGTTCTAAAAAAATATTCTATTCATTACTTAACTTATGCGCACAAAAACGTTGAACATTATAACATAGCATTATATTATTATGACAAGTAATAATGTTCCTTTGGATTAAGAAGAAGCGCGATAGCGCCTACTTTCTTAAAGTTTGGCTAACTGGTAACTCTTTTTTAAAAAAAACTTGATGATCATGATCATCTTTTGCCTCTAGCACTAGCTGCAGCGTCGTCGTCTTTCACCATCCAAGTCGTGCATTTCTGTTTTTTGCAGTGGAATTCTGAAGAGACGTAACTAAAATAAATGAGCGGTGAAGCTGACTTTGAAAGAGTATAATTCTTGGTCTTGTTTACTAAAACGCATTTCAGTATACTAGTAATGATGCTATGTTGTGTAGGTACATCAGATACTTTAGCACTTTTTACAGCTTCAACTCAACTTTACGAGATGGAGGGAGCAGGGAACAGAGAGCATGGAAAAGTCAAAGTCGTAAAAAGAGCCATTTGTACTGTTGTGTTCTTGTGACGGCGAGCCATACACTGCCATTAGTTTTGCATGGTTTCGAAAAAAAGTTGGAGAGGGTGTTGATTAGAGCTTGTCATGTGGGAAAAATGCATGGAGGTAATAAATAAAAATAATAAAACACAATTCAATATTTTGGAGAATAAGGAAAGTAGGAGGGAAAGGATGTTGCTTGGCAATATGCACAAAAAATGATAATAGAATTCTTTTCAATAATATTCCAGTTTGCTGTCTGTTCGCTCTGTCGGTTTCGTAATAATTAGCATTTTTTATGTTCAAGTTCAACAAGATGTTATGCAACTGCTTAAGCCAAAAAAACACAACAAGCACCACCACCACCATTATCTTCACCACCACGCATTGCCAACAATCAACAAGTCAACAATGCACTACTTACATAATATTCTCTTTGAGGAAAACGAGAATAATATTAATTTTGTATGCATTGTAAAATATTTTTTTCCAGATGAAAGCGCAAAGCTGGATGGCTGATTGTCTTTTATTCTGTGTGAGCAACAGATATTTTTATTTTTGCTTTGCGTAATAAAATACCCTTCATTATCTCTCCACCCCACCTATTCTTCTGTAGGGGGAAATGCAATGTCTGAGCTGCAATAAATGAAAGGCTGGCGCTATATCTTCTTGAAAAAGGCGTTCTTTTACTGCCATTCTTCTTTGTGCAGCATTCCATCATTCTATTCATTTCTTCACTGCCTATATACCAGTTTCTTTGCTTACGCATAATAAAACTCACTTTTTTATGCGTTGTCGATCAACTCTACACCGCCATCCATCCACCAGCAAAAAAATGTGCGTTCAAGGAGCGGCGGTGGTGGATCGGCTTACTCAGCGATTCAAAAAGGAATGTTGAAAATGCAATCCAAATGGGATAGATATATTACGCATTTCTTAGTCTTATTACTTTTATGTTTTATTATTATGAGAAATCCATGAAGGTCCATAATTCTCCTCCGTGGAAAAAATGGACTGAAGGAAAGAAGAAAAAAGAAAGAAAAAACTGGTTCTGCCTCTCTTGCTGTTTTTTTCCGCATGTTGCATACTACTAGATCCTAGCATATTTTTTTCTCAGCAAGTTATTCACGCAGGAGAAACAGCAGCATTTTGAAACTGTGAAAAAATAAAAAGGCAACAAAAATATAAGCAGACAGATAGACAGGTTCATCCTTTTTTATTTTTGTGTTCTTCTTCTCCTGTCATCTGCTTTGTTTTCCTCCAAGATAGTTCTCCTCTTTTGCTGAATTGTGCACACACATTTAATCTACACTGCATTGCCGCTATTTAAAATCAAATGAATGCACTGAGAAAAGAAGCCACTGAAGGCATACACAATCTTTGGAATTTTTAAACCCTTTTTTTACGTATCAAAAAACAAAGCTTCTCTGAATAGTTTGAACATTTTACATAGAATCGCGAGTCGAGCAGACAGAAAGACAGATACGTACAAAAAACGAATCAACATGCTTGTCTAAGACCGCTGCACACTTTTTTTTATTCAGTCTCGCAGTGAGTGTAATTTGTTAATATTCCTTGGAGCAGAATTCATTCTTTATTATCGAAGGAAAAATATATGCTATACTTTTTTTCAGCGGCAGCATTCCAGCGAAATCACCATTTGATATCTTTCTCCTTTTTCTTGAAATATATAAATTAAAAGAGAGAAGGAAAAAATTTCCACCTTTTTTGTTTACTTTTCTAGCCACCGGCATAATGGCAATGAACAGAAAGAGCAAAGAATTAGCGTTTCTTGAACTTTTTGCTAAGGTGCTTTCTTAGATAATAGCGGTTAATAAAAAAAGTGAGCAGAGAATCATTGTAATTAAAACACACCGTGTCATGCGTTGTTGTCATAAAAGATTATATAAACCTGTTCACCGGAAATCATCTTCATTTCTTAACGTTGATGTTGTTTTGTTTTGAAAAACTTCACGTGTTGAAGCTTCCGGCGGAATTTTTTTTCACAGAAAACGAAAATTAATTTAATACGCAAAACAAAAATATTTAGATTTACTTCCTCGATAGTAAAATAAATAACGTTTTTTCAGCAAAAAATACTTGAATCAGTGTCGGGCTTAATTGCAGTAACAATTAAATGTATATTTTTTGCTTTAAAAAAAAGCTGTGGATGCGTAAACTTAAAGTTGATTATCTTCTATCTCATCACTCATTTTTTTTTACTCACTCCTCGTTTCAAACCGTTTCGAGTAGAGAAAGGAAGTGCGCACTGAACCAAATAAAGAGAATCCCAGAGAAGCATTCAAGCTAAAAAGGAAGTAATTAATAATGTCAACAAAGCGTCATTAACAATGAACTTGGATATTACACTGCTTGTTTAAACAAATGAACATAAAAATTTACATTGTACTACACAACAGTACAAAGTCTACAGTCCATTATTATAGTCCGTTGACGTTCCCTTTCAATATATTTATTTATTTTTCAGGCATGTATGTTCGCATGTATGTACGCATGGGGGCAATATTGGTGTCGTTGTTGGTGATGGTAATAGTGCACGTAAATAAAAGTGTAATTTAATGCGACAGGAGTACAGCAGTTGTCAGCAGTCTATTTGCTTTTTCCAAAATATTTTAATGTATTTGTGAATGATGGATGCATTTAAGGACTGATTGTCGTCAGCAGCAGCGTTACCATAAATGATGGTTTGATGTTCCACCCATTTGTATTTATTATGTGTACATAGAAAAATGGAAGAGAAGCATTTAATTTTACAAGGGATGGAATATAATGTGGTAGTTAGTTAATAAAGGAAAACCTTCTAATAAACTTTTTTTCCTTTTCTTTCATTCTCTACGTGTTGTTGTTAATGTATTTTTGTTAATTATCTCTTGTACAGTCATTTGTTAGAAGAACACCAAATATGTACTCCAGCTCATTAATTTACTTTTTCACAACTCACGCACAACGAGAAGGATCAACTAAGTATCTCTCAGATTGGCAATAACAAAATGGATTTAAAAAATTAACGTCGTTACAACTTCTACAGAGGATCACGCCACTCTACTCCCAACTATCAACAGCATCATCGTCGTCACGTTTGCGTTTGGCTGGCTGGTTAGGTTTTGGTGGAACGTGAGTAAATGCACTTGGTAAATAAATAAAAGAGAATATAGTAAACATGCATGTATTTCCACGGTAATTAATGCATGGACATTGTGTGTGCTGTATTTTTCCTGAGCTTAGTGCTACAACGAGCTGCGTCTCTACTAAACAATAAAATGGATCGACATTTATTCAATCGCAGAGATGGAGATCCTCGGTATGCCACAAACAACACGTATTTCCAAGCCACCACCACTAACACCATCCTCATTAATTCTCCGTGCTATTCAGTGGATTGAGAATGGAGATTGAACTCATTAAAAATCCCAGACAGAGAAATAAATCGAAGGAGTAATAGCTCTAGATTTTTTTAGCAGATTTCTATATCAGCGGAAAGTAAAAGCCGCTTTTTCATTGAAAGAGAAGAGTGTGACATTTACATGTAAACATTATAATCGTTTTCTGCCATGGCATCACCATCAACAACATCCCAAGGAAATAATAACAAATGAATAGCCATTATTCTGAAAAGCCGCAAACTGCGAGTGTGCAATTGTTACACAACGAAACTCAACAATGTTATGTACGCATTAATTAAAAAAAGAAGAGAAAAAACCACATGCGTATGAAATACCCACTTGACTCCTTTTTTTCTTTATTCCTGTCGGACCTTTTTTTTGTTTTAATGGAAGCAGCAGCAGCTGAATAATCCATCCGAGAGAGACAGAAACAAAACGAGGATATTGCATTGTGTGGTTTTCTTTCACTTTGACAGCTTTGCTTTTTATATCGTGCGTCATATTTCATTCTTTTTACATTGGCAATCAGATAGGAATGGAAAGGAGACAATTTTCCCTCGCTGCCTACGAAAAATGATGATGCACTTTACAGATCATGTTACAGTGCGAGCGATGTATGAAGTAGTGGTGGTGGTGGTCTGGTGATGACACTTGAGTTAAAAAGCCTTTTAGAAATGATTTCATTGAAGCTGCTTTTTGAAATGTTGTGTATGTGGCTGCTGGCTCTGGTTTAAAAAAAGCTGCTTATTATTATTTTCAAGATTAATATTTTTCACAAAAGTAGTTTTCAAAAAAGCGTGTAAAAACTGGATTTTGCATATAGTAACACTCCCATCATCATCATGGCCACTTATATATATACACACTTGACTAGCAAATAAAAATAAATAGTGCTGTAGTTACCACCACCAAGATGGTTTCAAATGGCTGCTAAACAAGCATCATTATTACAGTTTCTATATTGCGTCTCCAACTGACCTTCTTTTTTATCGCTTTAGTATAAAAATATGATAATGATGACTGAAAAAATAGGATAATAATGAAAGATGAGTTTTCAATGATTTTCTATTTTTCAATTTTTTGGAAACTTGACAAGAAAATTTTTTGTGTTATAACAAGCATGAAAACAAAAATAATTTGTTAAAGTTATCCTTTGAGAGTGTGTGCGGTTGCTTAAAATAAACACGAGCAGTTTGCCATTTGCTCGTGTAAAACAAGCAATCATTAAAGTTTAAAGGAGGGGCTTTAATAAACGGCAAAGTTGAATAAGTGAATGAGCCATCATAAACTTTTTTGTTGCTTTCCTGAACAACTACAACGCACTAATTTACAAAATAAGCAAACAGGCATAATGACGTTAAGTTAAGCAGGCATGTTGATGATACGTATAGTTATTTATTTCGAAAATATAATTTGTGTGTGGTGTGCGAGTTGTGAGTGCACGCATAAATATCCCATTCCCAAAGCAGAAGAGCAACGTATTAAATCAATGCGACATTTCACGGCAGTCTCAAATTGGGAACAGAACAAACGTAAAGTGTGTGCGCTTCTGTTGCCGCTGCTGTTAAAATGGTTTTAATGGACGCATGACACATCACATCTTGTTATGATGATAAATGATTTTGAATGACCGCTGGTAAAAAATAGCAGCATAAAAAAGATGGTATGGCAACAACACAAGGAACTAACAGCATATATGTTTGTTCGGTTAAAGATGAAAGACACAAGTTATATATATATATCGCAAATGTTGTCCTCGTGAGTTAGTCCATCGTCATTTATGAAACATGAGTCATGACATGAGATACGATGCGGATTAATAAATAGCGATAACCTATACGACATTTTTTTTCGTAAAAAATATTGAACGTGTATCGTCATATTACTGAGACTATTATGCACTTTACATTTTGGTGACGATGACAAGGCCAAGACATCCGAAACCTGGTGCCATTATTATTTCCGGAAAAAATAAAAATATAAACACATTTGTTGCAAAAAAATAATATGCATGCACAAATTCAAAATGAAATTTAAAAAAAGCTTTACAGTCACAACAACAAAACTAGCAACACATTCAAATGTAAACTTTAACTGTTTGGCTGGTTCTGGTCCAAAAATAATACTAAACACTGTATGTTTCAAAGGCTAACAGGTTTATAATTTTTCCCTGTTTGTCTGTGTTTTCTTATAAGTTGTCGTCCACTATCCGCCTCCTCCTCCTTTAAATTTATTACTGTATCGTAATGGAACTGATTATCAATCCACACGACAACATACATACATACATACTTACATACTACCGCGACTGACATTCTTACAAAGTCAGTTCAAACCATATCGTATTTTTTACTATTATTATTAGTTATTTCGATGAGTCTAATGATAAAAAAGAGGGATGAACTGCTGCAGCATTGCACAAGTCACAACGCAGTTTTTTTGGAGGAGGAAGGAGGAAACTTAAGAAAAATGAGAAAAGTATGCAAAAGAGGAAAAATAGTTGAGTAAAAAGATATTTCTGCTTTTTATATCATTTACCAGCATATCATCTGCATCAATGAGCAGCAGACGAAGGAGGATAACGTACAATCAGATAGTATATAGCTTCCACTAGTCCACCCCATTTCATTTACACTTTTCAATCATGTTATTATTCCTTATAATAATAATAGCATACATTTTTTCCATTTTCTCCCTCAAATAATATCAACTATTATTGCATGTAGCAGCAGCACCAGAAATATTATATATTTGAGCTGATTTACTGAGGATGATCTTTCATTATGCATTTGCTATTATCGATGATATCAATAATCTCTGTCATTATTGATGATGTGATACACCAGCAGCAGTAAACGATGAGAGCTGTACCACTCGCGTACTATGACAACATTGCAAATGACAAGCGAGGAAAAGAGGGAGATGTGGCAATTCGCTTTGGAAGGGAAGAGGAGTCGATGGAAGATTCAATCGATTAAACAAAAAAACCTCTCTCTCTGTAACTCTCTCTCTACTGAAACATTCAAGTATATTGTATGTAACAGACGGAGAGAGAGATAATGTCACTAACCTTTTTTCTCTATTTATATACCTTGTTTTTTTGTACCGATTGGGTGTTGTTTGTTACAGGGCATCTTTATGATAATGGCAAACACGAGGCTTGTGTTGTGTGTATTTTTTATTATAAAAAAAATTGAGCAGATGTTTATAAAAAAAGTGTATAAGGAGACCCGACACGGCACCATCCTTGTCGTCGCACATTGCCACAAAAATTTTCAGTCAAAACTGATCCTTTTTATTGATATTGATATCTTTGAAAAAGATAAATAGTTTACATGAATAAGTATATAGAGATTGTGTATAATATGTATAGATAGAAATTATACGTACACGCACTTTTTTTAAAATCCTTTTTACTATTCGCGCAGTCTGTAGAGCGTTGTACTCTGCAAACTAAAAAGTGATATGTACTTTTATTTTTATAATATTTATTTATCAACAAAACGTTAAACATTTGTTATGCCCCTTCAAATCCAATTGCAAATGCTGCCAATAAATTACTCTGCTTGTTAAAGATAGATAGGTAGATAGAGTATCATTTTCCATGTGACATGCCGCCTGCTTAGCATATATTTTTTTTCATTTATGAAACTGATGGAGGAGGAAAAGACATTTTTTATGAAACAAAACACGAGAAAAAAGTACAAGCTACATTTTTATATAATAATATGAATAGAGACATTTTTTGTAATAATAATCCGCTAAAAGACGAGATACTTTTAGTTGCACTTTTTTCCCTCTTCCTTCATTCTTGACTAACGAGCTTAGCGTTTCCTCTTCTGTCGAAAGAAATTATTATTATTTTAAAAAAATTACCTATGTGACTTTATGACGGCAGGAGGAAGCAAAATATTTTGAAGCTCATTTAAATTGGCATGTCACTAATTTAATGAACATGATGATGATGAGGATCAGGATAAAAAGTAAAGGACAGTTAGTAGTGGGGATAGTAGTAGTAGCTATAGCAGAGAATCTCTTGGATAAATATCCGTTTGCAAGGCAATGAATCTCTCATTTTTTTCCTTGGCTCTATCGCGTCTAATCTTTTTTCTTCTTTTTATGGTGCCACGAAGACGATCGTCCTCGTCATCATCATGATCATCATTGTCCTATCATTTTGAGATAGATGAACACCAAAAAGGCTCAAATTACCAGTTGGCATCATCAAACAAGATTTATTTTATAATCATTATTATCATTGAAACAGCAAAAAAATTTAAGGCGAATGCAAAAAGAGTTACTACACTACTGCTACTTATGTCTATGACCAACAAGAAAAATAAAATGAACCAGTCCACCAACCCAACATATCTATGTACATACACACATATATTTTTCTGCCTTATCGAGTAAGTTTCTCTTCTTCTTTTTCTTTTGTCCTGACGGTGTTGTCGTAATGTAGTAAAATGATAACAATAATGAACATCACATATATGCAAAAAAGACACTCATTCATTTCACGCATTGCATGATGGCATGGCATGGACGTTTTATTTTGGACATGACAACTATTAAAGAACCCATTCAACTCTCATTATTATTTTTCAATCCCTGATCATCTCTTTGATTTTTATCTCTCGCTCTCTTCTTAAACTCAGTCAGATCACGGGAACAATAACAATGGTCACCTTTTGTAGAATGTGTAATAATAATAATAGAGAATGGAAAGCAGACAAAAGAGTTATTTTCAAAAAGAGTATCAAATGCGTTTTTTCCACCCAGCCCAACTACTTAAAGAGTAGAGAAGAAAAGTCTGGCCGTTTCAGGTCTTGTTGATTTTTTGAAAAGATAACCTTTTTTAAACCTGACATTCAACACACTGCGTAGACGAATTTTGCAACTGTATTGGGGGTACCGGTAAAGAAATTTAAAAGATAGGTAGTAGTTTGTATTGTTATTTGTGCCCTTTCTAAACGGATTAAGAAAAAGTATTTCATTGTCGCCGTAATAAATTCTTACCAAGAGCATATCTGTACCGTGCTTTGGGGAATTACAGAGTATCAATGCAATGCAGACACATACACACATATAATTATTACATATAATTTGCAGAAAAAAATTCGCATCGATTTGTAATAAAATAAAAACTATTTTAAAGCGCTACCTTTCTTTTTGCTATTTTTCTTTGACTCTTTTCCACTCCGTTTCGAGTTGGAGGACGAGGAGGACGAAGCTGACGACGAATTTTCCTCTGTATGGCTCCCCATCCTCTTTTTAAAGTTCATGAGAGAAACACTGGAAATATTTTTTTAAATTTGTTTTTGAAAAAGTACACTTTCCTCACAAAACAAATACTGTTGAAGCTGTTAAAAATAAGATAATATTGTGACAACGATGACGAATGTGTTTTCTTGCTCCACTTGCACTTTATCCAGAGAGAAGAAAAAAGCTTAAAACACTGCAGCAAAAATGGGCCGACACTTAACCTGACAATTAAATTTTAGGTAGGTTGTAAGTAAAGATAATAAACTTTATGGACGATCCTATAAAAAAAGATGACACTCTTATGTTACACATAGCAGCATTGGTAGAAAGCATGCATGTCATGAAGTAATATGGACATTTGGAAAACTTTTTTTCAGCATCAAGTAAATTTACATAATAATAATTATCCCACTTGTTCTTGTTGCTGCGAAGCACACTCATGTAGCATCATTGTCCAAGATTTTGTTAGAGTGCTGCTGCTGTTGCTCATCATCATGAGCCCAATTAAATATTGTTGTTGGGTGCATGAGAGTAATTGTTGTAGCTCGTCTTCTAAAAGAGTGACTCTGCTGACTTGATGCTTATTTTGTTGGTGCAGATGATGAGAAAGATTGTGTTGCTGATCATGTTCCTTATTTTGGTGCGACACACTTAACATGATCATCATCAGCGTGGATCAGCAAAACGCCACCGATGACCACATAATATTACTTGCTTACACAGATACACTTCCACATAAAAAATAACATTATTTTATTTCTTATTCTTCTTCTTCGTGTGATTTGCTATTTGTTTTGGTGGTGGTGGTGGTCGTGATATTTAATCTGCGCTGACGACTAGGCTCGCTATTGCATTGTCAAGCTATTATTGCTTCTTTACACCCAGACAAGAGCAGGCACGAAACAAGTTAAGATATGTAATGCACTGCATAAAAAATATTATAAAGGTAATAATAATAATAATAAGTAGATAAAAAGAACTTGCTCATCTCATCTGCTCGCTCTTGATGCCAAATATGACGCCCACACGCAGACAGACACAACAACAAGCGGGGACGAAAAAAAATATTGAAAGATGACGACTTTACTTTATACTCTCCTCCTGTTACTATACGACGCAACTACTACTAACAGCAGAAACAGTGATATAGGACGCTTGCTTGCGTTGCTACGTTCTGAGATGTTGTATATTTGCATAATATTTTGTTGTTGGAAGTTTTTCTCAAGTGGTCGAAGACGCCGTTTATGATATGAAGGAAGACGGAAAAGAGTTTTTGGGTTGTGAGTGTGCATAGGCACGCTGACATTATGTAGAATATGCAGTGCGAATGCACTTGTGAGTTGCATGCAACGTTTATCATCATCAAAATAATATCACCGTCATCATTATCATGATCCGCGTACATGCAATGTTTGTACAGCGAACAAAATACGATCTAATTTTTCTCTATTAACTTTTTTTTAACAATTTGCCGTTTAGTACATTATGAATATTGAATACCTTGTGGTTGGCACGAAAGTATCATTCACATGTGTGTACTAGAAATAAAATATGATGATAACTATTTCTTGTCCGGTTTAAAGCTAAACCAAATGGTCAACTGTCGAGTGGATTAATAGGAGCAAGCTTGAATTCAGTATTAAATATGGTTTGTCATCATCATCTCAATTTTCTAGCACGCTGTTTGAGAACAACGTACAAACAAGCTGAGATGACATGACAGGTAATAGGTACTGGCAAAAAATGTAATTTGAGAAACGACCTTATTTTCAGTTCAATTTTTGCCAAATTCAACCTAAAACGGTTTACTTTGTTCCTATTTGATTTTCAAAATCTGGTATCTGGCATGACCACAATATAACATTACTATTCTTTTTTATTGTTTTATTGCGCAAGACGTTACCGTATAATCTACACACAAACAATGCACCGCTGGTGGTGGTATAAAACGGCCAGTGACTTTTTTTCAAAAAAGGAGTTACAAAAGACAACATATGAAAAAATGGTAGAGCCAGCAAAATACTCAAAAACGTATATTATGATTATTGCTTTTTAGCATGCTGTTTTAAGCTCACACTCAGTTGTTGTTTTCCATGAAATCAGACACATTGTTGCATTCATTAAAAGTTACGAGATGAGAATGAGATGACAATAATCATTTCAATTCTCCTCTTGTTCTTTTTTATTCTTATTTCTCTTTCTGTAGAAATAAAAAGTTCATCAGAAGAGACCGACCTACTTATCATTATCATATCATATTACTTACTTATCTTTATAATTCTTTTGTTGAATTAGTGTGTGTTCCTATTCTACCGACCACCGGCTTAGAATAACGAAAAAAATAATGTAGGCATTTAATAATCTTTTGACTGACTACAAAAATTCAAAATACTAGTTGAAAATTTATTTAAAAATGTTTTTGTGCCGTGCGTGTACTTTCCGCTTTGTAATAGAAATAATGATAATAAGTGACACTGAGAAAGATGATGACAGAATGGGATTTTGTTTGAGAAGAGGAATGAAGCTGTGATGATGATGACATGCCCAAGGAGCGCGAGAGATTACGTTTTTTTTAGCAAATCTACTACTTAAAACTGCCTGTTGTATAAATTCTGTACTGCTTCCAAAACTAATTCCTTCGTTTCACCATTCATTAAGGACTTTTGCCGTCATCGTGCGACTTAATTTAAATGAGCATCATCATCGTCATTATGGTCATGAAATGAGCAAGGAGGGAGATCGACAAGGTAAAGTGCACAGATCATCATCATCCTCAGTATGTACCTAACTTGAACAAACATTTCACTAGAATACACCACCACAAATTGTCAAATTACCAAAATAAGTGGACTTGAAGAAGAAAATACACTTTTGTCCTCCATAAAAATTAAGTCATATGGTTGGTTTCATCATGTCATGAGAAGAGAACAGTGTGGCAGTTGTCTTTTATTTTTCCTGCTGCGGGATTCAATAACAAAAATGTCACTATTTATTTATACAGCTTGTAGTGTGGTAGAGGTGATGGCATCATAAAAAAGTGCAACTTGCCACGCAGATTTGATGCGATGCTAAAGTCGCAATATATTTTTCGGTGACCTTAATCTCCTCCGTGCTGATGTGCTCATATTGTAGCTTTTAGTGTTATTGATTATTGTAAGTAGCTATACACAAAAAACCGCAGCCTTTCCTTTCCTCCAACATGAAAGAATGTTTAAACATTTATGTTACATGTTAGATCGAGACAAGGTCCTACCAAGATAAAATAAATTGAATGTCGTTCGTGAAACCGTGATCATGTTATCTGCTGATAATTATGTGTGTTTTTCAATACACTTAAAATTTCAATAGAAGGGGCATTACATTATATGATGCGGCTAGAAAAAAGTACTAATACGTTTACCTATTTTTAATAAGATTTTAGTCATAAAAATATTATGATTGAAAAAAGTACACGTATGTATATGAAAACTTATAAAATAGAATGCCAATAAATTATTAATTTACTCTTGCTTTTATGCTCAAATGTTCTTCAAACTTTTTTTTACAATACATACATTTTAAGCAGTCTACAATTTGCAGTTTACTAAAGCGTTAAACGTTTTACGTAATTTCTCTATTCATGCAGAAAAATGACAATAACGGCATATTATTTAAGACTGAAAAATTTAAATTGCTAATATTTAATGGTAATTTGACTTTTCGAATAACTTTTAAATTATGACAAGCTTGCAAAGTTCCATGCCTTTTAAAAGTGCACGCTTAGTAAATGTAACGAACGATTTATTCTTAGGATCAGTTGAATTGGATGCATGGAAGTTTGCTGCAACGTACAGGAGAACCTACTACGACCCACTCATGTATATGCTTACTTCCACTTGAATTTTTAACTAAAAAGATATAATGTTGGTGATGATGAGACCATCAGAGACGATCAAGTTCTTGGAACGTTTTATTGAATATTTCAATTTATTTTTGTACACGGTTCACTTTTTTTCGTGGAGGTTACACACACTGCACCCACTTTTTTTCAAAAGGATAAATATTAAAGTCGTATCTAGTGTCTTTGTCAATGCTTCGGATAAGGAAACAAGGCTAACTCGGAAAATATCCATAGTATTTCCTAGTGTCTATTTTGTGCATCCTTTGGCTACGTCGTCGTCGTCACCGACAAAAATGCATAATGGCTTGTTGTTGTTACCGCTGCTGCTGTTACTCAATATCATCGTCAACTTTGGAACTCTAATCCAAATGTCATGTTAAATATTTTCGCCACCACCACCGCCATAATAACCTCCTAGTTTAAAAATAAAAAAGTGCATCTGTCTACCATTTTTGTGTTTCTCTTACGGCTATTTTAAAGTGCTCTCAATCTTCTTTTGCTAATTTAGCACTTTTTGCACTTGCAGAGGATTCGTCACGTTCGAGAATTACAAATGTTTTATTTTGTGTGTTCTGAGAAGAATTACGTCATCCTCAACCAACTTTTTTAGGATTCATTTGCAAAATAAGTATGCATCTTGTGTTCTCGTGTTGATTTTTTTGTTTCGATGTGCATGGAAATCAGCACGTTGTCACATCTCACATTTCAAAGAAGAAGACAAGAAAGAAAACGGATTTTTTAAGCAGCTGAAAATCATGATCATCACTTTATATAAATTCAGGCTAGTTTTCCTTTTCTGAATCTGTTTGTAATTTTAATACCGTTCTATTTTCGAGTTCACACGTCTTTATATTTTAAACAGTTTAAAAAGACATTTACAAAAAACGAAAAGAAAACGAGCCGCACCTTATCTGCCGGTTTTTATACTTTTACTGTTATAATTTAATTATATCTCTCACCAAAAAACAAAGCCATTATTTTTTTATCATCTTGTGAGAATTAAAATTTGAAATAAACCTGAAAATTCCATTTTAGAAGCGGGCAATTACTTTTGATTTTATATTTCAAGTTCCGTTGCTTTTCATCATCTTTTTCAGCAACACACCGCCATAAAGATAACTTTTTTAAACGTTTTAAATTTTTTTGAAAAGATCATTTTAAAATATGCACAATTTGCTGTGTTGTTCGAATCCAAGATAGGTAAACACGGAATCAAAAACTAGCGACTAGACAGACTTGATGACACACACACAAGAAGAATTTTAATGTAATGTTCACGCTGTCAAAGATGATCATGATCAGGATGAAAATGCAACCGCAAAAAAATGTGTATAATGTTCTTTTCGATTTTTATTGAATTTTCTATTGCTCAGAGTCATGTTAACTTTACCAACTGCTGTGCTGACAATATTGAAAAGATACTTTGAAAAATTTCAATATGCGAACAAGAGGATCCGTAAAGTAGCAAGCATGTAAAAAAAGAAGAAGAAAGCATGCGGAAAACGGATTTTTATTTTGCAGCAGCCAAGTCAACTCAAGTTCATCTGCCCATGCCTATGCTGATGATCATCAACAAGTAAATAATGATCTTTCTTAGTCGTCTTTGTCTATTTTCCCTGCATTATAAACTAGTAGAGCGAGAGGGAGCGAGAGAGAAGATCAATGGCACGTCTATGAAAAAAAACCATTACATACTTTGTAGCAGTTTCAAACTCGAAATATCAACTAGAAAACAAGATTGTTTCTCGCGCAGCAGCTAAAATATTTTATTATTAAATAAATAAATATGCTCGTTTAACAATTTATCATGTAGCGTTTACATACAAACTTGTAACGATGAAATAATATTATCATCGTCATATCATTCAAGTAGAAATGTTTTTAACCAAGTTCAGCATAACAACTTTTTATTTGCTGTCTTGGTTCTTTTTTTGAAAAAAAAACCCACAAACTGACAGGTAGTAGAGGCAGAAGTGATCATTTCAGAGGGTCAATCAAATCATCACCAAAGTCAATATTTATAATCACCAACGTCAGTAGCAACAATTGAGTATCACACGAAGAAGAAATAAAAAGAAAAATCACTTTGTTTTCGACGTACGCACCAAGTTCAGTAATGAGTAATTTTCTGGGTCGTAAAATTGGAAAAAGTGTACAATTCTCTTAGAGAATGAGAAAAGTAACTTTACCCTTCTACAGTGTGGTTTGATTACAATAAATTATTACGGCAGTAATAAAGTAGCTTAATTGTTGTCGTCACCACGACGCACACACACAAACACACACGCACGCAGAAACACTCTCTGTTGTAAGTTGACTTACTACACAGTACTGTAAACTTGTTGTTTTGTTGGGCAACTCTGTCTAATGGTCACCCAAAAGAAGAAGTTTCATTCATCAAAAAACAGTAAAAACTAGATTTTTTTATATACCGGCAGATTCTACATCTTCAAAAAATTTACTCGTCAGACACTAGACACAATAAAAAACCACCATTATTATTATCATTTGCACAAATTCATTACAGAAAAAAACCAAGTTGCTGCTACAACTTTAACTGTAATAAATAGAATAAATGCAAACTCTCTCCCTCTCCTTGTTAATCACTCATTCCACTCACTCATTCACTCACTTTTTTCATCCCTAATTTTTTTAAAACTAATACTTGCTGTTTGAAAGAAACTGCATAGACTACCTTTTAATATGTTTAAGGTCGAATCGAACAAATGTTTTGAATCAGGTTACCATTGATACCCAACATAGTTACCATGGT